>SJXQ01013182.1:0-129349 GCA_006408695.1 Aepyceros melampus
AAAAAAACAGGGTCGATAAGCCATGTAGAATATTAACTTTATTATGTACTAACATTTTAGTTGCATCTTTGCTGAACAATGGACACCATTTGTATCTTTATAATGTGCTTAAGTATCTCTAATATCTGCTCTACTCTAAACCTTAGTATTCTTTATAAAAATTGTCTGGAAATGGCAACCCACTCCAGTGTTCTTGCCTGGAGAATCCCGGGGACAGGAGCCTGGTGGGCTGCCGTCTATGGGGTCGCACAGAGTCGGACACGACTGATGTGACTTAGCAGCAGCAGCAGTTTTCACTTTAAGAATGGATTTATTCTCCCATATCGTTTTGTCTACGTAACATATATATCTCTCTACTTAGAGACTTGTCATAGTGACTGAATGGAAATAATTTACAGAGAATTGTATATTCATAATTTGCTGTTGTTCAGTCACTCAGTTGTCTTTGATTCTTTGCAGCCCCATGAGCTACATAGAGCATACCAGGCTTCCCTGTCCTTCACTGTCTCCCGGGGTTGGCTCAAATTCATGTCCATTGAGTCGGTGATACTATCTAACAGTCTCATTCTCTGCTGCTCCCTTCTCTTTTTGCCTTCAGTCTTTCCAGCATCAGGATCTTTTCCAATGAGTTGGCTCTTTGCATCAGGTGGCCAAAGTATTGGAGCTTCAACTTCAGCATCAGTCCTTCCAATGAATGTTCAGGGCTGATTTCCTTTAGGTTTGACTGTTTTGATCTCCTTGCTGTCCGTGGGACTCTTGAGTCTTCTCCAGCACCATAGTTTGAAAGCATCAATTCTTCAGTGTTCAGCCTTTTTTATGGTCCAACTCTAATGTCCATATAGAAAGAAAAGAAAGTGAAGTCACTCAGTCGTGTCCGACTCTTTGTGACCCCGTGGACTGTAGCCCACCAGGCTCCTCCATCCATGGGATTCTCCAGGCAAGAATACTGGAGTGGGTTTCCATTTCCTTCTCCAGAGAATCTTCCTGACACAGGGATCGAACCCAGGTCTCCTTCATTGCAAGTAGATGCTTTAACCTCTGAGCCACCAGTGAAGCCATATATGACTACTGGAAAAACCATATCATTGACTGTATGGACCTTTGTTGGCAAAGCAGTGTCTTTGTCATAGCTTTCCTTCCAAGGAATAAGCATCTTTTAATCTCATGGCTGCAGACACAATTCACAGTGATTTTGGAGCCCAAGAAAAAGTGACCCCGTGGACTGTAGCCCACCAGGCTCCTCCATCCATGGGATTCTCCAGGCAAGAATACTGGAGTGGGTTTCCATTTCCTTCTCCAGAGAATCTTCCTGACACAGGGATCGAACCCAGGTCTCCTTCATTGCAAGTAGATGCTTTAACCTCTGAGCCACCAGTGAAGCCATATATGACTACTGGAAAAACCATATCATTGACTGTATGGACCTTTGTTGGCAAAGCAGTGTCTTTGTCATAGCTTTCCTTCCAAGGAATAAGCATCTTTTAATCTCATGGCTGCAGACACAATTCACAGTGATTTTGGAGCCCAAGAAAATAAAATCTCTCACTTTTCCTCCTTCTATTTGCCATGAAGTGATGGGACTAGATGCCATGATTTCATATTCATATAGAAAAAAAAATTGTTTCTGTTTAGACATTAAGTGCCATTTTAAATTATTTTAACAAGCAAAATCAAGAAAATATGGGAACTTCATATGCCTCATACATTCTTAAAAAATGTGGAAGTGAGCACAGGAAGCTGGCGGTCCTAATTTGTAGATGTGAATTTATGCTCTGCTACTCAGTGATATCTAATTGTCTAAGTTATGTGGGGCTCAGGTTTCTCAAATGCAAATACAATGTCTTAACTGGCAAATGTAGGCAGCCATAATTTTTCTTCTCTAATATAGTTTATTACAAAGTGATAAATATAATCCCCTGTTCTATATAGTAGGTCCTTGATTATTTTATATCTAGTAATGTGTATATGTTAATCCCAAACTCCTAATTGATCTCTTCCCTCTCCTCTTTGGTAACCACAAGTCTGTTTTCTATGTCTGTGAGTCTATTTCTGCTTTATAAATACGTTCATTTGTGTCATCTTTTATTCCACATGTAAGTGGTATCATATGGCATATGCTTTTCTCTGTCTGGCTAACTTCACATAGTATGATATCTCTAGGTTCATCCATGTTACTGCAAATGGCAAATATTTTGGATTTTTTATGGTTGAGCAGTATTTCATTGTATATATGTGCCACATTTTCTTTCATTCATCTGTCAGTGGGCATTTAGATTGTTTTCATATTTTGGCTATTTTGGACAGTGCTGCAGTAACAATGGGTTGCATGTATCTTTTCAAATAGTGGGTTTTTTTGATATAAACCTAGGAATGAAATTGCTGAGTCATATGGCAGATCTATTTTTCGTTTTATGAGGAACCTGCATGCTGTTCCCCATAGTTGGTTGCACCAACTTACATTCCCACAAACAGTGAAGGAGGGCTTCTTTTCCTCCACACTCTCTTTAGCACTTAACCAGATTGATTTAAGAAAATATTGCTTCAATTTATGTCAGAGAATGTTTTAGGCAAGCATAATTTTCACAAGGAATTTTCATATAGAATGTTGTGTACGGTTGTTTGGTAAAACAAAATATGCTATACAAATATAAGGCAATCCCAGTTCAGTTCAGTTGTTCAATCATGTCCGACTCTTTGCGACCCCATGAATCGCAGCACTCCAGGCCTCCCTGTCCATCACCAACTCCCAGAGTTCATTCAAACTCATGTCTGTCAAGTCGGTGATGCCATCCAGCCATCTCATCCTCTGTCGTCCCCTTCTCCTCCTGCCCCCAATCCCTCCCAGCATCAGAGTCTTTTCCAATGAGTCAACTCTTCACATGAGGTGGCCAAAGTACTGGAGCTTCAGCTTTAGCATCATTCCTTCCAATGAACACCCAGGGCCGATCTCCTTCAGAATGGACTGGGTGGATCTCCTTGCAGTCCAAGGGACTCTCAAGAGTCTTCTCCAACACGACAGTTCAAAAGCATCAATTCTTTGGTGCTCAGCTTTCTTCACAGTCCAACTTTCACATCCATACATGACCACAGGAAAAACCATAGCCTTGACTAGACGGACTTTTGTTGGCAAAGTAACGTCTCTGCTTTTCAATATGCTATTGAGGTTGGTAATAACTTTCCTTCCAAAAAGTAAGCGTCTTTTAATTTCATGGCTGCAGTCACCATCTGCAGTGATTTTGGAGCCTCAAAAATAAAGTCTGACACTCTTTCCGCTGTTTCCCCATCTATCTCCCATGACGTGATGGGACCAGATGCCATGATCTTTGTTTTCTGAATGTTGAGCTTTAAGCCAACTTTTTCACTCTCCTCTTTCACTTTCATCAAGAGGCTTTCTAGTTCCTCTTCACTTTCTGTCATAAGGGTGGTGTCATCTACATATCTGAGGCAATTCCAGACCTCTACAAATTAATTTAACATCCTGACCTGTAGTATTTACTTNCAACTTTTTCACTCTCCTCTTTCACTTTCATCAAGAGGCTTTCTAGTTCCTCTTCACTTTCTGTCATAAGGGTGGTGTCATCTACATATCTGAGGCAATTCCAGACCTCTACAAATTAATTTAACATCCTGACCTGTAGTATTTACTTCAATTAAGTTCCGTCACTCAGCCATGTCTGAGTCTTTGCGACTCCATGGACTGCAGCATGCTAGGCCTCCCTGTCCATCACCAACTCCCAGAGCTTACTCAAACACATGTCCATCGAATTGGTGATGTCATCCAACCATCTCATCCTCTGTCATCCTCTTCTCCTCCCACCTTCAATCTTTCCCAGCATCAGAATCTTTTCAAATAAGTCAGCTCTTCACATCAGGTGGTCAAAGTATTAGAGTTTCAGCTACAGCATCAGTCCTTCTAATGAACACCCAAGACTGATTTCCTTTAGGATGGACTGGTTGGATCTTCTGCAGTCCAAGGAACTCTCAAGAGTTTTCTCCAACACCACAGTTCAGAAGCATCAATTCTTTGGCCCTCAGCTTTCTTTATAGTCCAACTCTCACATCCATATATGACTAATGGAAAAGCCATAGCTTTGACTAGATGGACCTTTGTTGGCAAAGAAATGTCAATGCTTTTTAATATGCTGTTGTGTTTACTTACAGGTTTAATGTGTAAAGATTTACTGTTTTTGAGTGTAAAGGGTATGAGAAATGCCTTCCTTCCCTTCCACAGCCTCTAATGAAGGAATACATTCTCAGGGCACAGTTAGGAGTTAGCAGATTTTTGCAGGAAAAAAAAAAAAGCCAAGGAAGGTTTTCTCCTTTTGGTCCTTCAAATACACTGCTACTACTGGTCATTGTGTTTTTTGTGTCTACTCTCCTCTGAAATTGCTCTGTATGGTCAGATGTATACTTTAACTGAAAGGTTTACAACAGGCAAAGACTGAATAGACAAACATTGAAAATAAACATAAAATTTTAAAAATTCACTGTGATAATGTGTAGGTCTGAGTGTGTTTGTTGTCAGTTGTGTCCAACTCTTTGCGACCCCATGGGTTGAGGCCTGCCAGTCTCCTTTGTCCATGGGATTTTCCAGGCAAGAATAATGGAGTGGGTTGCCATTCCCTTCTTGGGCAGGTCTTCCTGACCCAGGAATTGAACCTAGATCTCCGACATTGCAGGCAGACTCTTTACCAATAGTGAATGGTTATTAAAAATAAATTGATGTTATATTATTCAGGCAAGAAACTCTATTAGACATCTAGTAATCTTATGTTAGATTTTTTTGCATTAAGATAAAAAATCAGTTTTATTTCTCAATAGAATCACTTGTACAGGAAGCATTGCTGGTCTTTGGCCTCCTTCTCAAATATTCCTTTTCATGGTTATATTTTCATTTTCTTGCTTTGGAAATATAAGTCACAACACTAATCAAGGAACATAGGCAGATCTGTGGTTGCTTGAGGATTCGATCATACGTATTTACCAGAACTAAGAGTTTTTAATAAAGTTGGGCCTTGAAGCTTCAGTTTCTATGGAACCAAAATTTAATGATAACAAACCAAATACTGAATCATTTACTTGAAAATGTAAAGGTATAAAAGATATACAGTGCTCATTTTACTATTAATTTTATTATTTTGAAATAGATCTAGAAACTGTCATTTATCCTATTGTTTTTACTTATTTCCTAATAACTATGAATAAATAAGAATCAAGTGAAAACAGATCTGCATCTTTGATTCAAATGAAAAGATATTGATTATTTTTTCTTGATCTTTCCCTGGAGTACTCACACAATTTGAATTAAGGTTTACATGAAAATAAAAAAGAGACTGAGAAAAAAAAAAAACTCTATGTAGTGAATTCCCTGCTTTCCACAGATTAGGGAACCACAGAGATGACACCTACTACCTGCCAACTAGCTAAAAGGTCAAAATCCCCATTGCAAGCAGGCAGGTACTGTGCAGATTTTCTCAGTCCAGCATGACTTGCAAATAAGGCTTCCTAACAGATCAGGATGAGTTATTCAACAGCTCTGCTAACAGGACTCAGTATCTCAGGAACAGAATCACTTTTAAAGCTGAACCTGTTATCTAGACCCCTACACTGAATTCCTTCTTGAAGCCAGAGTTTTGCGTGAAGTAGAAAAGAGCATAAATGCTTTGCCAAGCAAAGGGGACCACAGTGGACTAATGCCCTCAAAACTGTGTCCAGACCTGGAGGGGGCAGTTCAGTTTAGTTCAGTCGCTCAGTCGTGTCCAACTCTTTGCCACCCCATGAATCGCAGCACGCCAGCCCACCCTGTCCATCACCAACTCCCGGAGTTCACTCAGACTCACGTCCATTGAGTCCATGAGGCCATCCAGCCATCTCATCCTCGGTCATCCCCTTCTCCTCCCACCCCCAATCCCTCCCAGCATCAGGGTCTTTTCCAATGAGTCAACTCTTCACATGACGTGGCCAAAGTACTGGAGTTTCAGTTGTAGCATCATTCCTTCCAAAGAAATCCCAGGGTTGATCTCCCTCAGAATGGACTAGTTGGATCTCCTTGCAGTCCAAGGGACTCTCAAGAGTCTTCTCCAACACCACAGTTCAAAAGCATCAATTCTTCAGTGCTCAGCCTTCTTCACAGTCCAACTCATCACAACCATACATGACCACAGGAAAAACCATAGCCTTGACTAGACGGACCTTAGTCGGCAAAGTAATGTCTCTGCTTTTGAATATACTATCTAGATTGGTCATAACTTTTCTTCCAAGGAGTAAGCGCCTTTCAATTTCATGGCTGCAGTCACCATCTGCAGTGATTNCAATTCTTCGGCGCTCAGCCTTCTTCACAGTCCAACTCTCACATCCATACATGACCACAGGAAAAACCATAGCCTTGACTAGACGGACCTTAGTCGGCAAAGTAATGTCTCTGCTTTTGAATATACTATCTAGGTTGGTCATAACTTTTCTTCCAAGGAGTAAGCGCCTTTCAATTTCATGGCTGCAGTCACCATCTGCAGTGATTTTGGAGCCCAAAAAAACAAAGTCTGACACTGTTTCTACTGTTTCCCCATCTATTTCCCATGAAGTGATGGGGCCAGATGCCATGGTGGTTCTAGGCTGGGCTAAAGTCACTTTTCCTCCATAAACCTTTGGGCCTGCATGAGCTTAAATTACCAACTCAGACAGCTCCTGCGTATCAAGTATCTTTTTGGTAACAATCATTTGTTTTGTTAAAAAATTTGCACCAGGGCTTTCCTGGTGGCCCAGATGATAAAGAATCTGCCTGCAGTGCAGGAGACCTCGGTTTGATCCCTGGGTCAGGAAGATCCCTGAAAAAGGAAATGGCAGCCCACTAAAGTATTCTTGCCTGGAGAATCCCATGGACAGAGTTCATAGGATTGCAAAGAGTCAGACACGACTGAGCAACCAACACTTGCTTGCATGCCTTCTTGCCAGAGACTTTGGTAAGTGCCATGTCAACAGGTTTCCTTAACTTTGAATCCCAAGAAATATCCCAGAAGGCCAATAAGCTTTGCATTCACTGAGAAAAAAAAGGTAGTTATTTTTAGGTTGGACCATCAGGAAAGGTCCTACTAATACCCAGATATGGGGTATGTCCTTATCTTGCATTCTGTGTCAAAGAGAGGCAACTTAGGTGACATCACAAAATAAATAAAGTAAGATTCAAGGAGACTTTGGACTCTCATACTGAAAGGGACTAGCTAGATAGCTTAATCTGTACCTCTTGGGTACTCTTGTAATTTTTCCTCTGACACAACTACCTTTTTACTCATTTATTGGTCTGTTATCCTTGTGATTATCTGTTTAGATGTTTGTCTTCCTCATTGTAATATAAGCTTCAAGAGAGTTGGAACTATTTCTGCTTTCCTCATTGAGTATCTTTAGTGCCTCTCAAAGTGCCTTGCATATAGTTAACATTCTGTGCATGTTTGTTGAGTGAATGGACTGTAAGATTTTCAAAGTAGAATTTTAAGAGTAACTATTATTTCTAAAAATTCAGAAGATTTTAGAAAAGTAAAGGTATGTTGCTGCTGCTGCTGCTAAGTCGCTTCAGTCGTGTCCGACTCTGTGCGACCCCATAGATGGCAGCCCACCAGGCTCCCCTGTCCCTGGGATTCTCCAGGCAAGAACACTGGAGTGGGTTGCCATTTCCTTCTCCAATGCGTGAAAGTGAAGTCACTCAGTCATGTCTGACTCTTAGCGACCTCACGGACTGCAGCCTACCAGGCTCCTCTGTCCATGGGATTTTCCAGGCAAGAGTACTGGAGTGGCGTGCCATTGTCTTCTCCAAAAGGCATGTTAACCAGTCTCTGTCATGAAACTAATTCAAACTCAATAATTAGAATGAAAAGCAAACACAAAAATTCGATGAAACCAGGAAAAGACTCAGTATACGTTATGGACTGGTATCTAAGAAGTTTAGTGAAATATGGACAAAATCAAGGGAAGATGCTAAGACTTGATACACACCTCTCTAGATTGTAAACGGTGCAAATTTCACTCAAAGTGGAAGAGCCTGAGTGCCTCATCCTTTGAGGTTTACACGTTGGGGAAGGCCGTGTGAAAAATTGGAAAATCCCCAAGGGAGCCAGTTCCATATCTTAGAACAGAGGGAGAAATAAGGCTAAGGGAACAGAATCTTTTTATACTGGACTTCTAACCTATAATGAAGTGGGGAGGAAGAAATGACAATGAGTTTTGTAGAATGTTGACCAAATGAACAGAAATTAATAGGTAATGAATTAGCAGACCAAAGTGGCTAAACTGCTTTACTCTAAACATACATTTCAGATTCAGGATTATTTTGGGAAACAGAAATTCTAGAAAAATACATATATATTAATTTGAAGGGAATGTAGGATTTTTAACAATTGGAATTATGGCATTGAAACATGTATAATATCATACAAGAAATGAATCACCAGTCCAGGTTCGATGCAGAATACAGGATGCTCGGGGCTGGTGCACTGGGATGACCCAGAGGGATGGTATGGGGAGGGAGGTGGGAGGGGGGTTCAGGATGGGGAACACATGTACACCTGTGGCAGATTCATGTTGATGCATGGCAAAACCAATACAATATTGTAAAGTAATTAGCCTCCAATTAAAATAAATAAATTTAAATTAAAAAAATAAAATTAAAAAAAAAAAAAAAGGAAAGCAAGGCAATCACTCACTAGCAGTGAGAATAATGGGATGTGAGACTTCGGCAGCTGGCCACCATGTTTCCTGCCTTGTGAAGGAAGTTGGTCTCCCTGTGGTGATAAGAACCAAGACAGCACATAGAAGAAAAAATAAAAGATGAGAGAATCACTGCTGGTTGAGATCCACAGTCCTGGTAGTGGTGGTGTTGATGTCTGTGGTTTCAGTTATCCCTGAGGGCCAGCTGCTCTTTATGCATTTCCTGGAGTTATGTGAGGTATTCTAGAGTCTTTGCAATACATTCCTTTTGTCCAAGCTAGTTCAAGTTTACCTTCTGCTGTAGATGTACAACTAAAAGTTCTATCTGATATACTATAGGCAATAAAGACAGGCAGAGAGGATCCAACATAGGCATTATTGGTGTGCCTAATAAAGAGAGCAGGACAAATGGATAGAAAATATTTAGGTATATAATGGAAGGAAAAGGCCTTCAGAGATGAAGGAAATTTGTAATCTACAGATCAAAAAGGCACACAGTTCCAGGAAAAACTGAGACAGGACAGTCAATACCAAGTAAGCTTATAATAGCAAAGTTAGTATACTTCAAGACTGAGAAGCGGCTCTTACAGGCTTCCAGCAGAAAAAAAGTTACCCAAAAGAGGGAGAATCAGGTTGGCCTCAGGTATGAGGGTGTGGTGGTTGGTGGTTTAGGCACTGATTCTTGTCAGACTCTACGACCCCATGGACTGTAGCTCACTGGGCTCCTCTGTAGCCCACTAGGCTCCGTGGCTGTCTATGGGATTTCCCAGGCAAGAAGACTGGAGTGGGTTGCCATTTCCTTCTTGAGGGGATATTCCCAACCCAGGGATCAAACCGGGGTCTCCTGCATTGTAGTCAGTCTCCTGCATTACAGGTGGATTCTTTACTGACTGCCCCACCAGGGAAGCTCAGGTATCGTGGTAACACTCAAAGCCAGGAGGCAGTGGAGCAGTGTCTCTGTATGTGGGCAGACTTGATGCCTAGTCAAGCAGTGGTTTACATATAAATGTAGCAAATGATATTCGCAAACATTTGAGGATCTAGTTCTCCCCAAACTGCCTCATAAATAAAATTAGTCTGCTTAGTGATAAATAAGGATAAAGAATTTGAGAGTGGAGAAACAGATCTATTAAAGGACTCCCAGAGTATGTGGAATCCATTTAAGTATGGAACTAAAATATGAGTAACTGCAACAGAAGAAATGTAAAGGCTGTACAATTAATAATGAAAAAGGAATTACTTAATAAATATAAGATAGGGAAGAAAGAAGAGGTAAAGGTATGTATAAGTATGTGAACTGCTTGTTTTTCTTAGTGGAGTCACTAAGAGTTAGAGAAAATCAGTAGTTAAAGCTTAAAGTTGAAGAATTTCCTGGTCTGAGTTGAAATCTTGGCACTGCTACATACCAGCTGTGTAACCTTAGATAAGTTTAAACCTTATCCATAGTCACAGAATCTTCATCTGTATCATGGCGATAATAACACTACCCCACCTACTAAGCTTGCTGTGAGGATTAAGTGCAAAGGATACAAGGATTAAGTGCAAAGTGTTGTGAGGATACAAAGTGCTTAGAATAGTGCTTGGCCCTGAGTAAGCATTCAGGAAAAATTGCTTGTTATTTTTTAAGGAGAAAATTTGGGCAAGTAGTTTTATAATCTTAGGGCAGAGAAGGTCTTCCTAAGTATAACTCTAAATCCAGAGACCATTGAGGTAAAGATTAATAATTTGACTTCATAAAAAGCAAGGGCCTTTGCATAGCAAAATCACCATGATAAGAATCAATGAACAAACACTGAAGTGGGGAAGAATAACTGTAAAATGTTTGACAGAAGAAGAATTGATGTTGGTAATATTCAGGGATCACTGATAAGTCAACAAGAAAATATGAGCAACCCAGTATAAAAATGGATAATCATATGACTTTATAGAAAAATAAAAATATTAAAACTCTGAAAAGTTACTTAGTTTCACTTATAATTAAAGAGGTAAAATGAGATTGGGATGCTATTTTTCACTTATCAATTTGACAAAGATGAAAAACTTGGCAATTTCTAATGGTGAAAAGGATGTAATGAAATAGGCATTCTCATATCCTTTCTTGAAGACAATTTGGCATTTATCAAAATGATAAATATTCATATATTTTACCTCTGCAGTGCTACTGCTAAGAATACATTCTACAAATATATTTATTCTAAGGTACAAAGATATATGTAATAGGATGTTTTTTATTGCATTGCTTATAATAGAAACAATTTGAGAACAATTTACTTGACTATCGATAACAGTTTATTAAATATTTTAAGGTGCTTGTATACCTTGGAATATTATATAGTCACTAAAACAAAGCCTGTATGAATATATTATTGACAATGAAAAATGACTGTACTATAAGTTTAGGGAAAAAAGAAACTTATATGAGAATACATGTGTGTGTGTGCTAAGTCACTTCAGTTGTATCCAACTCTTTGCACCCCTATGGATAGTAGCCCTCCAGGCTCCTCTGTCCATGGGATTCTCCACGTAAGAATGCCTGAATAGGTTGCCATTCCCTTCTCCAGGGGATTTTCTCAATCCAGGGATTGAACCTGCGTCTCTTGCATCTCCTGCATTGGCAGGAGGGTTCTTTACCTCTGGCACCACTGGGAAGCCAATATGAGGATATAGTATGATCTTACTTACTAAAAATAATGCATAATATATTCTTACATATATGTATAGAAAACATCTAGAATATATGAGAGCCATTAAAATTAGTTCTCTCTTGAGGTGAGGAATAGAGGTGCTGTTACACTCGTGGCTGATTCATGTCAATGTATAGCAAAACGAATACAGTATTGTAAAGCAAAACAAACTAAAAAATAAAAATTAATTAAAAGAAAAAAAAAAGACTTAGTACCCTCAAGACTCAAGTCTTCCAAATTTTTTTACAGCAATCATCTTCTAATTTCATAGTAATTAAAAACAAACAAAAGTAATCTTTGACTAGTGGTAACTGCTGACTGTGTTGCATTTGAAAATGGAATTTAATATTTTGGTACTGAAATTGTTTTGGATAAACAGCAAAACCAATCAAGTAAGTTCACCTAACATTTATTCAATGGAAATAAATAAGCCCCTATTTTTTATAAAGCACTGACCTGAGTGCTCTTGATGCTTACAAGCCTGTGGAATAAATAATGCTTGGTAAATACTGTAAATAGAGGCTCAGACATTTCTCCTGGAGGTTGGATTTTCCTAAATAAAAACTGGTGAAATGGGATCTGTTAACAGATACTCTTTTCACTATATGACCATTGTGATACCAGCCTAGCACCAAGGACAAGAGCAGTGCTGCTGGAAAGATTTATGAGTTCAGGTATGCCAGTGTGTTGGCTTCATTGCCTTGGTTATCATAGTAGTGACTGCTGAGGGTGAAGAGAAAACGTGAGAAGGTGTGCTAATGATGATAGTGAAGATGACAGGACAAGATGATCCTAATTTCTAAGTAAAAACTAGATTTGATCAAATGTTATGCTTACCAGTAATATTTAGATTTTATGTCACTATATACTTATTGCTTTAAAGGCAATGATTTTATAAGAAGATTGTACTTTCATGGAGCCTAGCAGGCTCCAATATTTCCAGAGTTTGCCCATATGACTTACACAAATCTATTTAGGAATGTGACTTTTTTCCTATTAGAGAATCTGTGATTCTTCAAAGTCTTGTGAACTCAAGACATTTGAGCAATGAGAAATGATTGCAGTATCCAGTTGGCACTGGTTGTTGATTCTAAATACTCATACAGTTAGTTCTGCTATTAAAACTTGAGAATTTATTTCAGCATGTTTATTATATATTAGGAAGCAATTTGGGCTTCCCTGGTGGCTCAGACAGTAAAGAATCTGCCTGCAATGCAAGATACCTAGGAAGATCCCCTGGAGAAGGGAATGGCTACCCACTCAATAAAGGACAGAAATGGTCTGGACCTAACAGAAGCAGAAGATATTAAGAAGAGGTGGCAAGAATACACGGAAGAACTGTACAAAAAAGATCTTCACGAACCAGATAATCATGATGATGTGATGACTAATCTAGGGCCAGACATCTTGGAATGTGAAGTCAAGTGGGCCTTAGAAAGCATCACTACGAACAAAGCTAGTGGAGGTGATGGCATTCCAGTTGAGCTGTTTCAAATCCTGAAAGATGATGCTGTGAAAGTGCTGCACTCAATATGCCAGCAAATCTGGAAAACTCAGCAGTGGCCACAGGACTGGAAAAGGTCAGTTTTTCTTCCAATCCCAAAGAAAAGCAATGCCAAAGAATGCTCCAACTACCGCACAATTGCACTCATCTCACATGCTAGTAAAGTAATGCTCAAAATTCTCCAAGCCAGACTTCAGCAATACGTGAACCATGAACTTCCTAATGTTCAAGCTGGTTTTACAAAAGGCAGAGGAACCAGAGATTAAATTGCCAACATCCGCTGGATCATGGAAAAAGCAAGAGAGTGCCAAATAAACATCTATTTCTGCTTTATTGACCATGCCAAAGCCTTTGACTGTGTGGATCACAATAAACTGTGGAAAATTCTGAAAGAGATGGGAATACCAGACCACCTAACCTGCCTCTTGAGAAATCTGTATGCAGGTCAGGAAGCAACAGTTAGAACTGGACATGGAACAACAGACTGGTTCCAAATAGATTGCACTCATCTCGCATGCTAGTAAATAATGCTCAAAATTCTCCAAGCCAGACTTCAGCAATATGTGAGCCATGAACTCCCTGACAGGCACTAATCATGTTAGTTTTTATTTCTTGTATTTGCACCAATGTGTGAATGAATTATTGAATGACAGAACAGGTTTGCTTAAGAGAAAGACTAGAAAAGAATAGAAGAAAAGTGAGGAAACAGAACTTACTTCTTACTTTCCCAGAATCAGCAGTTTCCTTACTTTGGGAACCAATACGAAAGAGTTCAGCACAGTTGCAGAGTGAGATGTGCTGACCCAGCATTTGTGCTGTCCACTCCGCACTCAGAAAGAATTGTGCTTTATCTGACAGTGATACTCAACATTCTGTAGCCCAAAATGTGAAATCCACAAATTCACTTCCATTGTCTGACGGCATAGTATCTATGCTGACGGGGCCAGGTGGAAATAATATCTCACAGTTTTAATAACCTGATGAATTGCATAGTTAAAATCAGGGTCTAGTGGGCAGCACACTGGCAATTTTTTAAGTCCAGACACTCCCCATCTGGTGTACATAATTTTGGTTTTTCTCCTTAAGTACATTCCCCCTGAATATGCTTCTGTCAAGTTATATTTAAATAATTTAAATCACTTTAAAATGTCAGGATGAGATTGTATTCTAATTTATACTCTCAAGTATGAATCTCATGACTTACTTAAGCCCTTTGATTCTCAGTTCCATGTAAAATGGAAATAATAGTGTCTTTTCTACTTATTTCAAGGAGTAGGAAGAATCAAAAGAGATTAAATCATGTACAAATATGTGCTCTGTATATGTGATGTAAAACTGTAAACTATTATGAATGTTAAATACTGGTGTTTTTGTTGTTTTACTGTTATCTCTTAGGCTGGTAATGAATTTCTCCTGCTTTAATGGTAGTTATCAGGAATAACATTAATTCACATCTTGCATAATCAAATATGATGATATTTTTGTTCTGTTATGGGATTTTCATCAGGCAGTTGAAATTCACAGTACTACCTCTAATTGGAAACTATTCTGTGACATCTGACAGAAAAAAAAAAAAAATGGAAAGAGTTTCTCACACCTTTCCTCCTGATCATCTTCCCTTGGTGCTCACTCTGAGACCTCTCACATTTTATAATTTCAACCTGTGTATGGTCCCCCATACCTCTCTAACTTTCACATTTTGGATTACTTCCTGGTCTGTGAAAGAAATGGGTTATGTGGTTTTCCATGAGCTTAGCCGAGACAAAGAGGGTTCTGGAGCTGACGTTTTTTAATTGCAGCCGCTGCACTTACAGGCCCTGTTACCTTAGTATTTTTAACTCTAGAATAATCATACAGTTGATTGTCCAAACATGAACCACTGAGAATGAAAAGGAGCACTATTAATAATACCTGGATCAAGAAGTGTAAACTGACACTGTCTTGGGAAAGCCAGGATTTATGATCACCCGCATGCTACTCAAAACCTGATTTTCTTCATCTTTAAAATGAGGATAAATTATATTTTCTTCTTAAGTCATTGAAGGCTTAATGAGATAATATGTTGTCTGATTTGGGGAAAATATCAGTTATTTTCTTCTTTCTTGTTTTCCTTGTCCTCCCTCTCCATTTCTCCTTCCCTTTCCTTCACTGAACACATATTATGTACCAGTCACTGTTATAGACACCTTATATGAACTTCAACAATGGACGTAGAGTAGATAACCTAATAAGAGTTTTTATACTAAAGTTTGAGATAATCAAACAGATAAAAACATCATCTATCAGCTCACCTTTGTTTATCAAGAGTATTATAAGAGCAAAGAGATTTGCTAGGAATTGGGAAATGTTATTAAAAATTGTAGGATTTACTTTATTCATTCAAGGAACAGCCAAGAATATCACTGAGAGAGTAGGTTATTAAAAGATAACAATCTTCATAGGGTCATTATTGACCACAATTAACACTAAAAAAGGGCCCTAATGATGGATCTTAACTTATGACATCACAGAGAAAGTACTACCAAGGTGAGATGTTCAAGAGAAGAATAATCTAGGTAGGAGGTGATGGTTATTCCACATAGGGAATATAGTACGAAGAAGTTTGTAAATATAGTATTACCAAGACTAATCAGATGTGAATCTTAAGGCCTAGAAAATCATCTTGGAGTCTTCAGTTCAGTTCAGTTGCTCAGTCGTGTCCAACTCTTTGCGACCCCATGAATTGCAGCATGCCAGGCCTCCCTGTCCATCACCAACTCCCGGAGTTCACTCAAACTCATGTCCATCGAGTCGGTGATGCCATCCAGCCATCTCATCCTCTGTTGTCCCCTTCTCCTCCTTCCCCCAACCCCTCCCAGCATCAGAGTCTTTTCCAATGAGTCAACTCTTTGCATGAGGTGGCCAAAGTACTGGAGTTTCAGCTTTAGCATCTTTCCTTCCAAAGAACACCCAGGGCTGATCTCCTTTAGAATGGACTGGTTGGCTCTCCTTGCAGTCCAAGGGACTCTCGAGTCTTCTCCAACACCACAGTTCAAAAGCATCAGTTCTTTGGTGCTCAACTTTCTTCACAGTCCAACTCTCACATCCATACATGACCACTGGAAAAGCCATAGCCTTGACTAGATGGACCTTAGAGTCTTAGTAATAATACTTACTGAGTACCTCTACAAAACAGGTACAACTCTAAGCATTTTACAAATATTAACCCACTTAATCCATAATGCAGCCATATGAGGGATGTATCATTATTGTCTCAGTTTTACAGATAAAGAAACTGAGGCATAGATAAAAAAGTTAAAAAAAAAAAAAAACTTGCCCAAAGTTGTAGAGCTAGTAAATGATAGAGCTGTGCTTTGCACCCAGGTAGGGACGGGGGAGCCTAGCCTGGTGGGCTGCCGTCTATGGGGTCGCACAAAGTCGGACACGACTGAAGTGACTTAGCAGCAGCAGCAGCAGCAGACTGACTTCAGGGTCTATGTGTGGTAGTTAGGTCACTAAATCAATTAGATCATAAAACACTGTTATTTCTGATAACATTTAAAGTAGAGAAGTTTTGAAGATTAGGAGGCATTAATACTTGACAAATGGGTCCTAGGATGAAATGTATTAGCAATTAATATTATTTAGTCCAGAGTTAAACTTTGTAAAGGTTAAGGAGTAGCTTGATTAATGTCTTCAGGTTTACAAAAGCATTTGATCCATTAACTGCTTTAAATCACATTCAACCTATTTGCATGCAAGATATTACTTAAAGTGCTGTGTTAAGTGCTCATTGAAAATAAGAAGAGAGCATGGATTTTATGCCTCTTCTGAGAAACTCTTAACTTGAATAAAGATGCAAAGTTTAAATTGGACATAAGGAAGAACATCTTGACTGTAATGAGTAAGAAGATGCTGGAAGCAGCTATAGAGAGTATCTGGGAAGTGTCCATCCTTAGAAAGCTTCAGAACAAGAAAAGATAATTATATCTGTCCTAGTTGGCATATAGAGCTCTTCTATCCAAAGGCAAGAGGGTGACCAGAGAAAATGCTTCACTAAGACCCTTCCCAGTTGAGGGATTTGAACTGCTAAGACTTTTACTTGATATTAACTATCTATTGTAAGATATTAAAAAAACCCCACATTTTGATCACCTGTTTCCCTGGTGGTTCAGATGGCAAAGCATCTGCCTGCAATGTGGAAGACCTGGGTTCGATCCCTGGGTCAGGAATATTCCCTGGAGAAGGCAGTGGCAACCCACTCCAGTACTCCTGCTGGAAAATCCTATGGACGGAGGAGCCTGGTAGGCTACAGTCCATGGGGTCATAGAGTTGGACATGACTGAAGTGACTTAACACTCAGAGTATATATAATTCAAGAAGACTACAAGCATACACTTAGAGATAGTGACGGGGCACTTGACTGGGCTATCATTAATTCAGTGGCTCTTTCTGGAGCAACCAACTTATTGACCTTATACTGGGCTTCCCCTTGGCTCAGCAGTAAAGATTCTGCCTGCCAATGTAGAAGACACAGGAGACTCGTGTTTGATTCCTGGGTTAAGAAGATCCCCTAGTGGAACGCATGACAACTCACTCCAGTATTCTTGCCTGGAGAATCCCATGACAGAGGAGCCTGGCAGGCTATTCCATGGGGTCACAAAGAGTTGGATACGACTGAAGTGACCTTATCCTACTCACACTTATAGCTCAGAAAAATTTGCCATGTCACTAACCTTCATGGTGGTTAGTGAAGAGGAGGTTCAGAAGACATTAAATCCTCAAATGCCAAGGGTGTTCTGTAATGGGAGTGTCTTGAAGACTTTGCCTGATAAGTGCCTTTTGCGTGGGGTAGGCTGTGTAAAATCATGTTGAACTGAATTTAAATGTAATGCATTCAAGTCTGTGTATACTTCTGTACTTCTTACAGGAAAAAAATCCCTTTAATGTCAAGAATAGAAATAGTTATTAAAATATAATGAAATGTTTTATGTATCAGGTTCCAAAATAAATACTTGACATCAGTTTTTACAAGAGCCACCTGGGATAGGAATATCTAATATCTCTGTTTCACAGATGGGACTTCCTTGGTGGCTCAGACGGTAAAGAATCTGCCTGCAATGCAGGAGACCCAGGTTTGATCTCTGAGTAGGGAATGGCAACCCACTTCAGTATTCTTGCCTGGAGAATCCCTTGGACAGAGGAGCCTGGCAGGCTACAGTCCATGGGGTCAGATAAAGAATTGAGACCAGGAAAGCTGATTTGTTTTAGAGTCGTTTTTAGAGATCAAGCCTGTTTAAGAACCATACATCTAACCCCTTCTTTTGGGTCCTGGGACTTAATTCAAATGTGTGTGTATGGGGGAGGGGACTGGGAGGCTCTCCAACACATACAACAAGCAATATTCTGGACACTAGCTGAGTGTGCTACAACACAACTCAATTCTGACACTGTTTATCCAGAGACAGCATCAGATTCCACAGGTTAAGTGTTCAGGTCTATAAGATATCCCCTTCCCCACTTCAGATGCCAGCTGCAAGACCAGGCTGTTACCTGTACTCATGACTAACTGGCTGTAAATCAGAGGTTCCCACAATCTCCACCTCGGGTTTGATTATATTTTGTTAGAGCAGCTCACAGAACTCAGAAAACATTTTACTGACTAAAGCACCAATTATTATAAAAGGATATAACTCAGGAGCAACCAGATGGGAGACATGTATGGAGCAAGGTGTGGGGTGTGGCCACAGACTGTCCACACTCTCTCCAGGTCCACCCCTCTCCCCTGTTTCCAAGTGTTCACCAACTGGGAAGCTTTGAATCGCTTTCCTCTTAGATCTTTATGGAAGCTTCATTACATAGGCAGAATTGATTAAATCATTGGCTGTTGTAGACTGAACTCAATCTCCAGCCCCTCTCCTCTCCCTGGTGGTCATGGGAGGGGACTAGAAGTTCCAGTCCTCTAGTTACTCAATTGGCTGTGCTGGCCATCAATCCCAACTTTTAGATACTTTCTCAAAGTCATCTCATTAACATAACAAAAGACATTGTCCCTCCCCACCCCACGCCCACCCTTCCTTGGCTTCCTTGATGGCTCAGATGGTAAACAATCCGCCAGCAAAGCAGGAGATCCTGGTTTGATTCCTGGGTTGGGAATATCCCCTGGAGAAGGGAATGGTAACCCACTCCAATATTCTTGCCTAGAGAATTCCATGGATACAGGAGCTTAATGGACTCCATGGGGTCCATGCGTCCATGGGGTCGCAAAGAGTCAGATATGACTGAGTGACTAACACTTTCACTCTTCACTTAGAAATTTGAAGGATTTCTTTTTTTTTATGAGTTGTTTGATAAAAGTTGAGGGGGATGGGGAATAGGAGGACCAAGTATATATTTCTTATTATAAATCGTAATATCACACTCACTTTATCTTTTTTTTTTTTTTTTTTAACTTTTTGGGATGTGGGATCTTATTAGTCGGCCCCCAACCAGGGTTGGTACCTGCGCCCCCTGCAGTGGAAGCCTGGAGTCTTAACCATTGGATCCCAGGAAGGTCCCTCCCCTTGTCATTTTTCCAGCAATCATTTCTTTGCATTTCAGAGTTTACTCTGGTCTGAATTGTGCTGTTAAGAGGTATCTTCTATTTCTTTTGAGAGGAATCCCACCAAAAGAATTGAATTTTGAATTTCAGTCTTCAAAACAAGCAGGAGCATGAGGGGGTAGTTGGTATTCTTGCTCCAGTTCTGTGGAATTACTTCCCTGGACAGAACTTTACCTCTTCATTTTTTTGTGAAGGAAGATGAAAGAACAAAGATGACTCTCACCAGAGGAGAGGGTTGTTTGGTGGGAGCCCAGGTTCCTGTTTCTCCCTCCAATGCTCTCCTTGTCATGGTCCATAAAGCAGGCAACACAACATTTTTCCTGTCAGATTTGCTTGCAGAGGGGATTTGTTTGTTGGAGTCCAAGACAAAGACTCAGAAAGTCTAAAATCTGTTATTTTTCAATTTACGGGATTTCCTGCCAGTGAAAAGAATTGCCCTCCACTTCAGAATTCTCTAAACGGGGGCAGGCATCAACCCTTGGAAGCGGGAAGCATGCTGGTTGTTTCTTGGTGGGGAGAGTAGGGAAGCTAATTAAACAACCCATTTCTGGGTAGAAAAGACAGAAGGGGCTCAGGTATATTTAGCTTTTCTTATTTTTCCAACTGAACACTGAGAGAGAAATCAAACAAGAATGTGTAAAGGTCACATTATTTCATCACTGTCCTTTCAGAACTGGGGAATTACATTATGAAATGCAGATGGCATCTTGAGGTTAAAATAGCAAGTTATTATTATCACCTCACTTACAGGAGAGATTTTTCATTTTTCTGTCTCTTGAAGGCATATACATTTTAAAACTTTATTTAAAAAAAATTCAAGGCATGTTTTAAAGAATTTTAAACCTCTGTTTCTTCCGGCTTGGTTGGAATGATGGCAATATAACAATCACTTAGCTTGCTTCTATAGAAATATAAAGCAAAGGATTTACTGCTGAAGGAGAGTATATTTATAAAGTAGAAGACATTCATGGGACATAGTTTAGGGAGAAGCAACTTGCTTGAAATAAACTATCTTGCTGTATTTCAAAAAATGCAAAGTGAGGCTGAGAGAACACTAAATTTTGCTAAAGCCATTACAGGCTTGATTTTTTTTTTTTTTTTTGGTGTGTATTACACAAGGCATGGTACTGCTGATCACCCATGTAGATCTTGCTGCATTTCTTCGTCCCTGGGGCTTCCCTGGTGGCTCAGACGGTAAAAGAATCTGCCTGCAATGCAAGAGACAGGGTTTGATCCCTGGGTTAGGAAGAGCCCCTGGAGAAGGGAATGGCTACCCACTCCAGGATTCTTGCCTGGGAAATCCCATGAACATAGGAGCCTGGCGGGCTACAGTCCATGGGGTCACAAAGACTTGGACATGACTGGGTGACTTTCATTTTTTTCACAGGTAAAGAATAACCTGCTTTTACATCTCACTGGGGAGTTAAGCAATTAACTGTCTTTGTGCTGTCACTAAAGACTGGGTCCCACACAGGCTCAGCCACACACGGGTCAGGTCAAATCAGAACTTTACTATCTTTGGTTTAAGGATAAGACTAAGTTCTGGATGTAGAGGAGTGAGTGCAACACAAAGTGGGCTTCAAGAAAAGTTGTAATTTAGCATCACGTACTGTGGGGTTTACTGAGATCTGAAAATACATAATTTCAGAATGGCTTTCATAATTGAAACCATCAGACCAATACATCGTTTTGTAACGTCTCAACCCCTTTAACTTTTGATTTTACTGGAGATTTTGTAGAAAAGAAAGATTCATGTTAGTCAGTAAATATATGTATTTTTTAAAAGATGCTAATTAGAAAGCCCCAAGAGGTTTGTTTTATTATGGAACTTCAGATACAAAGGGAAAAATAAAGGCCAATGAAAAAAAGTTCAGGGAAGCAAAGAATAATTTCGATGAAATTTAATATCAAGAAGAATCTAGAGACACTTGCCCATCCTCATTGTTGGCAAGCTGCTTTGGAAATGCCTTGCCAAAAGTAGAATATCACTGGGATAAAGACTGTTTTTCCCCAAAATGGCTCTTTTATGTTGAGAAGCAAATTAACAGCAAATGATCATTCTATCTCCTGCCTCCTCACATTCTCTGCTTCTTACTATACATTTAAAAAATTACATTTCCATCACAAACTCAGTTTCAAGATCATTGATAATTCCTCTTTCTTCTACCTTTTCTTCCCTTCTATCCTCTTTTACCTCATATTTCCTTAATTTAGCAGTGAATAGAGACTCCTCTGGCCACCATCTGTTCTGGAAAAGCAGCATGGTGGAAAAGGGATGGGTCATTACTTGGCATGCCCTGGTTTGAATACTCTCTCTGTTAATATCCTTATCTCTGATATTGGATCAAGAAAAAAAAAAAAAGAATTCACACCTGCAAGCCACCTTCTTTCTCAAGCAGGGAGGCATAATTTATGTTGGTAGGAAAATAAATCTTTGGGCTGCTCTTTGCACTTGCTGAGAATGGAGGGGAGTAGGGGAAGAGGGATTGGGATTTTAAAGGCTCTATCAATTACTCCCTGGTGGCTCAGATTATTCAGAATCTACCTGCAATGCAGGAGAACAGGGTTCAGTCCTGGGTTGGGAAGATTCTCTGGAGAAGTGAATGGCAATCCACTCCAGTATTCCTGCTTGAAGAATTCCATGGACAGAGGAGCCTGGTGGGCTACGGTTCATGGGATCACACAGAACTGGACATGACTGAGCAACTAACACCAATTACTCTGTGATGTTAAAGGATAAGACCCAGAATAACTGACTCTTTGTTTAGGGGAAATATTAATGACTTTTAGGAATATATCAGATGTCTAGATTCAAGAAGGGAAACAGCTAAAATTCTCGGAGTAATAAGTAATACAAGGAGAGTTGAGGACAGAATAGATAATAGAGGACGAGGATGAAGAAGAAGACCAGAACCAAAAATGCTGAGAAACTAGACAAAAAGTTGAAGTTCTTAGCTAATAATTCCCAGTGTTAGAATGGCTGAGGGACTCAAAAACAGAAATTTTATTATTCAATATTATACTATTTTTCATTATTTTGATAGAAAACCTCGTTGCTTCTCCACTTTTTTTCAAAAAATCCTATTTATAGAAATATTTTGTTGGAGGATTTTATAGTGCCGAGTTCTGCCTCTGGTCATCATGGAGTACAGGGAAGAGAACAGCCAGGTACTTAACAGCAGAATGATGATAAGAGTTCAGAGGAAATGAGATCTGAGCCAGAGGTGACCATGAAAATGTACCTGGACATGTACAGAAAACCCAGGGAAAACATTGGACTTTGAATAGTACAAGGATAAAGGGCTTTGGTTAATTGATTTCATTCTCAAAGGATGCCAGCTGACATCTAGCTATACAGAAAATGTCATTAAAACCACCATATGGGAAGCAGAAAACCTGGTATCTAGTGGGTGCTGAATAAACCTGAGGCCCCTTCTTTTCACAGAAACAATATGGAAACCATGCCACTATGGGGAAGGAATATGGGAAGACTTGAATTAAGGGCAAGGAAGGACAAGAGCGTGGTAGTAAAGCATGATCATTGTTTCTTCCTCCAGCTTTCTACCTGAACTCCCACGAAGGCTGCAAACTCATGGTGAATATGGATGTGCCTATTCGGATGTGAGCCTCAAGGGTTAGGGAGAGGGGCTATCCAGCAATTCAAACCCTGTAGCATAAGCATAATTCATTCAAAACATATGGACCACCAATTAAAGTTGTTTTGCAAAATTCTCAGAAGCATAGAGCTTCTATTCTCACAATATACCTTAAGACTCAGGAGCTTCCCAGGTGGTGCTAGTGGTAAAGAACTCACCTGCCAATGCAAGAGACATAAGAGACATGGGTTTGATCCCTGGGTTGGGAAGATCCCCTGGAGGAGGGCATGGCAACCCACTCCAGTATTCTTGCCTAGAGAATCCCATGGACAGAGGAGCCTGGTGTGTTATAGTCCTTAGGGTCACAAACAGTTGGATACGACTGAAGCGACTTAGCAGGGCATGGCGCGGCCTTAAGATCCAGTTTGTGCTGTTGTCTGGTACTTAAAAAAGTACCAGTGGTGGTGAAGCAGAGGAACTCTGAACCAATGAGTGCTTTGAACTCATCAGAGGCATGAACCCTGTTCCTGGCCTCTTGCTGGTTCTGCTGATCCTTCTGATGTATTCTGTGCTTTCTCATGTTCAGCTCAGTTCTCTCATTCTCTTCTCTGACTTTATCATAGCATTATGAATCTTCCTGTCAGTGTATTTGTCCCTTTATGGATTAGCTTCCAAAGCATTCAGTGGACTTAAATACCATGTGATTAAAATTAGCTATCCTGGTGGAAACATAGCAGCTGCCCAGTGCCACGTCTGTTGCTGAGTGCTGAGTCCCCTAGCCAGACAGACTCTATTTGACAAAGTGTTTAGGATAAAACAGTTTGCATCATTCATTAGGGGACATGCATGTAGACAGGAAGATACAAAATGTTAAGACAAATCAAGGGAGGCAAATGAGAGAGCTAGACAGAACATTTTCGTACATAAACTGAAGTAAATTGAGATGTCGAGAGAAGGCAAAAGAAGGGGAGGCAGAGAGAAATCTGGGACCAGGGTGAGTTTAGAGGGTGCATTTAACTCCGGTGGAAATCAGAAGAAATTTGAATATGAGAACAAGAAGAATGAGAGGAGTAGAATGACACCCTGGTGCAGGTTGGGTTCTCCTGAAACAAGGAAATAGAAATTTCTGTTTATGGGATGTATTGAAGAGTGCTCTCAGGAACAACTTCTGTTGAGGAGTGAGTGCAGTGGCATTGATCAAAGGGAGAGGTGAAACTTGGAATTGAATGAAGATGTCATTGCTACAAATAGGTAACCCCAAGGAGAACTCGGAGGCTAGAATTATCCTTCAGAATGATCTAGAAATGAGGTATGTGGCCTGGGTCTTCATATCCTACCCCCAACCATCCACTCCAGCATCAACCAGCCATGTGATATGGGCTGTCCGTGAAAAAGAGATGTGACTGACAGTGAGAAGGGCCAGTCTCCAGCTGGGAGACTGCTGAAGAGGGACTCGGCTAAGAACATCAGCCGCCACTCCTGGAAGCTGGAGGAATGAGTGTTTCAGCCCGAAAGGGATGTGAAATCTAAGCTGAGTCTCACAGCATCTCTCTCATAGCCCTAGAGTCAGAACACAACTGAAAGGCTGACCTAAAGTGAATTCCCCTCTGAGACCCTGTGGGATTTATTCTTGTACTGTTCACTGATTGTTTCATGCGCATTGGTCTTGTCTTTTTACCTAAACTCTGAGCATTCTGAGTGCCAGTATCACATTTCACATATATTTTTTTCTATCCCTTAATAATTCCTTTAGCAGGGTAATTGGCCTAATCTAAGACTGATGGAAAAACAAGCCCAATGGCCTGTGGTGTGATAAAATGATACTGGAATAATAAAAAATTCTTTCCTCTATATTTTGGAGAAAATAAAGTCGACCTCTTGTTTACCACTTTTTTCATTCATTCCTATAAATGTTTTCTGAGTGAACTGTTATGAAGGTCTGTAACAGTTACAGGCAGTCCTCATCTTGAAAACTTGAAAGACAAGGCAAGGAAGACCTATAGAATGTGGGTGTAAAAGTAAGAATCTGGGTAATTCAGTGGGAAAGGCACTGGATCAGAGTCTGGAGCCTGGCTTCTGTTTCTTGCTGCCCTGTACCTTCCATGTGATCTTGAGAAAATCAGTGGAGCTCTTTCTTTTTCATGTAATGATTAGGCATAAATTGTTTGTTGCACCTTCTTTAATAGAAGTGGGTGTTGTAATGAAGGACTTGATGGGAATTGATAGATAATGCCTGCCTTGTAGGTTTGATGTCTAAAAAGCCATTCAAAAGGAGCTTCATTTTTTTTTCAGTAATTATCTTTTTATTTCTAGTACATTTTTTATTACCAGTTTATAGATGACATTTCTAAAATTTGTTTCATACATTTTATTGTACTAGATGATTTGGCTTTTTAAAAAAAATCAATGACTAAAATAGAAAAAATATACATAATTCATAATGGTTGACTCTGAATTGTTACACTGGCTTTTAGATTCTTCATTTCTATAGTGAAGGGTGGGATGAGTAAGATGATCTCATATATGTTTGGTTTCTAAACTTCATAAACATGTGTTTTCAAAACTGATGTTCCCACCCATCAACTAGGGGAAATGAAATATTGATCTTCTTGTGTCTGTTTAACAAAGTGATGTGTTTGTGGGGAGAAAAGTATTATAGGTGAATATGAAGCATAGAATCTGGAACAGAGATGTTTGGGAAGAATTTCAAAATGTTCAAGGAAGAAAGGCTAACCTCAAATAATTTCAGGCTGCCAAACTTAATTATGGGCTGGAATTAAACGTTCTCCATTAATGCAGTTATCCATCAGTTGATATTGAAGAAGCTCAGTAGTGGGCTTTTTAATGACCTGTTTCAGTGTAGATGGCACTCAAGTGGTAACTAAACAGACACCATTTACATAGGCATGTACTTTCTCTAAATATTGTTTAGAATACTAATTACTTTCCCAAAATGGGATAACTTTTTTTTGCTGATCTTAAGTTAAAATACCCATCCCCCACCACCACAGTCACATACCCCATAGCAAAGGCAGAGATGCAGGGTGGAAGGTGAGAGTCCCATGATGGCAGAGCTGGGCATCATTGTTAGCATCCTAACAGATGCCATTTGCCACAAGTCAGGAAAAATACCAGCTAGAAATCAGGTGACTCTTGAACACAATTCTCTTTTTACTCCTGCTTTCTGTTATCTGAGCTTGCTCTTCCCATCCTTCTGTGGGCACCCAGAGTTTTCATATTTTTATACCCAGTCTTCTATTAAAGAAAAAATAAAAGCCTGCCTCCAAGATTGGATATGAAACTCATTTATAAGCATATTCAACCCACTGAGAAGGTTTATTCTATGAGTCATCCTAAGGGCATTTGGCTCCGACACAATGCAAAGGCTGAAGTCCAAGAATGGGATTTTAATAGTGAAATTTCTAATATTATTGAATTGTAGGCCAAGGAATTCAAATCACT
Source organism: Aepyceros melampus (assembly GCA_006408695.1). NCBI lineage: Eukaryota > Metazoa > Chordata > Mammalia > Artiodactyla > Bovidae > Aepyceros > Aepyceros melampus. Next base: position 26,524 of record SJXQ01013182.1, read on the forward strand.
GATGAACAGATCTTAAGTATCTTCCAAGGGGATGGTATTGACTACGCTCTGTTGACACATCTAGAGTCCATCTCTTATTCCATCCATGACTAAGTCTGGGAAACAATAGTGGCATTTAAAAAAATTCTACCTAATCCCTACTCTTATTTAAAAATAGAGTTTAAATGATTGGAAACAAAGCCATAGAAGCATAGGAAGAACCACTCCCTCAGAGGTCTTCAAGTCTGTCTCCTTTATTTGTTGAAGAATATTTAAAATCAACAATTTTCATTGTGTTCTTTTGGGAAGTCACCCTCTAACTCTTTTTAGAAAGCATTTCTTCAAAATCAGTGTTTTTACTTCACTTGAGTCTGCTTGGACTAATCGATACTGTATTTCCCAACCTTTCACAGTTGGGTTTCTGCAAGACTCCTGAGACCCTAACATGTCAGAGGATTGAGTGAGGAAGGGTGGAGTCTCTGATCACAGATGAAGATACACATGCCAACCAATTCCTTTCTCCTCACTTTAGTCATCCAAGTCAAACATGATGAGAAAGAAAACCAGAGGAAAACACATTCAAAATGGACATATTACTTGGGATCAGTGCCCAGGACACTCAAGCTTCAGTATAAACTGATAAGAAGGAAGCTTTCTAGGAAGGTTGCTTAAAAGGTTGCTTAAAATAATTCACAGAAGGACTGAAAGGAAAGAAAAAGATTTGAACTGGTATTCTAATGTGGTCTGAACCAATTCTGAACTGTCTGAAATGAAAGCAGAAAGGGGAAAGAGGGAGATGGAGTAGAGACTGAGAAATGGTTTATATGAGTGTAAGGCATAGTCCAAAATATGATTATTTGTTCTACTTTTATCTCCAATCACAAGAAGAGAGAGATGAAATGTACTAAGGAACATCATTTTCTCCCATTGTGTGTCTGATGAATGTTCAACCTGGGAAGAAAGGATATGATTCCTTAACGATTCCAGCCCACAGATTTTTCTATTAAATAGTGGTCATTTGTGGACTTTTGAAAATACCATGCAATTCATTGAGGAAAGTTATTTGTTTGTGGGGAAAAGAGGTAATATAAATGAATATGACGCACAGAATCTGAAAACGAGATGTTTTCAAAGAATTTCAAAATATTCAGGGAAGAAAGGTTAGCTTCAAATAATTATTAAGATCATGATTATTACCACTTAAAATGTTTCTCTAGAATGTTGAGGTTAGATGCAAAACAAAGGATTAAATACGAACATCTTACATAAACTTAAAACCATGAAAAAAGAACTGAGATAGGACAATTCTAGCACATTTAATGCTTAGGCTAATGATGAATTCCTTTGCATATTAACATAATTGGAATTTTTCTGAGAAAGTAGCATACATAGTGTACAACCAGTACCATTGAAATCCAATAAGTAATAAGTTTAGGTATACAATTTGTCAACATCTTGCACAACCACCCTGGCTAACTGCATCATAATTAAATTTCCAGAATCAATCTACATTCTGTCCTCATCTCTTATGATGAGCTGTGAGTCTGAGGCCACTCCTGAGAGAAGTGAGTACCTTTGTGCAAATAAAGTCAGCAGTTAAGCGATGGCCTCACCCAGCAAGTGCAATCACTAAGAGGGAAGCTATGCATGGTGTTTTGCACAAGTGTGCCACCTGCTGGAGATCGTACGCAGAATATCAAGGACTGAAGTAGGTTCCTGACAGGGAGTGATTAGCTCTGGTGGGAAAGTGACAAGATAACGATCAAAGGCAAAAACCTGAGCAAGAGACAGGAGTCTGGAACCCACACAATGCGCAGCACAGATGTGTCATGAAAATAAGCAGCAGTAAAAACTACCTCCTGAACAAACTACACAGAGCTGTAGGCAGGTGACTCATGGAGGATCCAGCCTGTGAGGTTAAAGAAGGCTGCAGATTCATGAGACATAAAATGCTGATAGGATCTAGAGTTTCCATATAGAAAACAAAACATTCATTTCTGTGCAGAAGGGTTCATCATCACTCAGGAAGCTCTTATTAATCACTGACCCATACATAGAAGCCGGTCATTGAACAAATGAGCAAATAAGAATCTATCAGGAAAAAGTCTATACAGTTTCTATAAGCAGAAATCACACCTGACTAAAAAACCTGAATTTTTCTTAGGCATAAGCAGATCTTTAAAAAAAAAAAAAAAAAACAGATGCCTTGGAGACAAGGAACCACCAGTGGAATAATTTAATTAGACACATAGAGCCTTTAGCAAGATAGACCTTGAGAGATACGTCACTAGAAGGACTTACAAAATGTTGGCTGTTCATGCATCCCTGCTGGGGGATGATTCACATGTCCAGTAGAAGGTAATATTACCTAAGAATGTTCAAACTACATCGTTTGAATTTTCATGGATTTGCCCTGTGGGCCATCCATGGCCAAGGAAGGTGATGGTGGATGCTACTTCAAAAGGGCAGTTCTAGGCTTATTTTATATATTCCAATTTCTACTAAGCTTTCATTCCAATGGCTTGAAAACAACTCTATCAGATTACCTTTGAAATCTCTTCTACTTTTATGAAGAATCTGTAATTGTCATTTTTATCTATCCCAATGGATATACATTTTTATTCCCCAAGGAACTTGGATAAATTCCTGAAACAGAAAGCTGAATTTAAAGCAGGAAACAAAGAGCAGTAATAGTGCCATATTTTCTAAGTAGAAAATAAATAAATAGTGGTGCCTTCTTAAGGCCAATGCTGAGGTCCCTCTTCTTAATTGATTAATCAGTTGTTTGTTGTATAGTTGCTAAGTCATGTCTGACTTTTGTGACCCCCATGGACTCTCTGTCCATGGGATTTTCCAGGCAAGAATACTGGGTGGGTTGCCATTTCCTTCTCTAGAGGATCTTCCTGACCTGACCCAGGGATCAAACCTGTGTTTCCTGCATTGCCAGGAGGAGTCTTTACCACTGAGCCACCAGGGAAGCCCAGATTAATCAATTCACTTGTATTCAATGTGAAGATTGCAATATTCAGTTTTGAAAGTGAAAAAGTGACCCCATGGGCTATACAGTCCATCGAATTCTCCAGGCCAGAATACTTGAGTGGGTAACCTTTCCCTTCTCCAGGGTATCTTCCCAACCCAGGTCTCCTGCATTGCAGGTGGATTCTTTACGCTCAGCTGAGCCACAAAAGAAACTCAAGAATACTGGAGTGGGTAGCATATCCCTTCTCCAGATGGTCTTCCCGACCCAGGAATGAACCAGGGTCTCCTGCACTGCAGGCAGATTCTTTACCAACTGAACTATCAGGGAAGCCCAATTCAGTTTTGAAGCTGAGTTTAATTTATCTTGGATAAAAGTGTCAGTTAAGTCCCAAATAAATGCCACTTTAATATTTATGCTAAGCAAACTCAAGGAAGAGTGCTAGGAGCTAATTAGTAAGGTAGAGCTTAAAGTCTCCTACATTATGGAAGATTTAGAACTACTCTAAATAGGAATCACTTCCTAGTACTTCCATAGTGCAGTTGTATTTACCTGTGGCTGATTGGGGTGAGAGAGCATGCTATCGACCCCTAAGTTTGTTTTGCAGTATCTGACATCCTATATTAGGACTGAACTTCTTCTCTGTTTTGTGTGGTAAGTTCCTAATGTGTGTGTGTGTGCTAAGTCGCTTCAGTCGTGTCCGACTCTGTGTGACCCTATAGACTGTAGCCTGCCAGACTCCTCTGTCCTTGGGATTCTCCAGGCAAGAATACTGGAGTGGGTTGCCATACCCTCCTCCAGGGGATCTTCCTGACCCAGGAATCTAACCCAGGTCTCCTGCATTGCAGGCAGATTCTTTACTGTCTGAGCCACTAGGGAAGCCCAAGTTACTAGATTTTACTTCTATTAGTGTAGTTTTCTGCTGTTTTAGATCGAAAAGCTATTTAAGTGTAAAACTATTTGTGTTGTTCTAAAAATATTTTCTCAGTGCAACATAAAAACCCAAGAAAACATATAAGAAATATCATGCCAAATAAAATCTATTGTACATCGAGTCCAGTTTTCTGTCTGATAGCCAAAGCTAAGTTGTGGAAGGCTAAATCATCCCTCTAGAATATTCATTTTAGTTATCACATTCAGTTGAAAACTTACAATAAAATCGGTGTGCTGGTGACTTAACAATTATGTAGCTCTCACCTTGACTCATCCTTCATATATTTAGTCCTTTTTTCAGTTCCCTGCTAGTCATTTCCAATTGTAAAAATGACCAATTCTCAAATGCGCTATTCCACAAATGACTTATAAGCCTTTTTTTTTTTTCCAAATTAGCATTTCCAGTATTCTCAGTTTCTATTAATGCACTGATCAAGCACCAAAGTGTAGACTCATTACTGATTCCTCACATATGTTTTTTCTACTATCTTATGGTGAAAGAAAGTAAAGTTGCTCAGTTGTGTCCAACTTTTGCGACCCCATGGGCGGTAGCCTGCACCAGGCTCCTCCATCCATGGGGATTTTCTAGGCAAGAGTACTGGAATGGGTTGCTATTTCCTTCTCCAGGGAATCTTCCCAACCCAGGGATCGAACCCAGGTCTCCTACATTGTAGACAGACGCTCTACTATCTGAGCCACCAGGGAAGTACTAAGATAGTTTCTACTATCTTCTGCTGTCTTCCAATAAATACACTTCAGTGACAACCCTCTGGGGTCATCCCCTTAGGAAATGGTTCACAAACTCTGTACTCTATAATTCATGAATTTATATTTGCCAGAACTTTCTTTAAGAAATAAATATGACCTCAGTGGTAAACCTATATTCTACATAGGTGGCACCCTATAAACCAAATAAAATACCATGCAGAAAATAAGGGAACTGGAATATAAATACAGGCCCACCAGACTCTGAATGTAAGACTACCCCTAAAGTCATCATCACATGCTGAATCTCAGAGCAAAACTGTTGTTTAGTTATCCAGAAGTGAAAGGGAAAAAAAAAAAAAAAACACCCACAGGAATATCTCCACTTCCAGGGATTTGCCTTGTAATTACAGAATGAAATCAACCCTTTGAACATTGCTGCATGTACAATGGTGAGGATTATTTGTTTTTCTCTCAGTGGAATTAATTTCCATATGTCATTTTCAGTTATAGGAAATACAAGAATTGTAAAGAGGGTTTGCAGTTTGGTAGAATGCATTTCTTCTTTTGACTTTTAGGTCTCTCCTGAAGCCAGTGGCATGCTTGTGTCCCTTCAGAATTTCCCACCTTAACATTTTCATTTCTAAAGGGGGGCAGATTGCCAGGCTGGCGTTAGTGGATCAGCACCTTCAGTTAATTTCCAATATGGAAATGCCTTAGAATGAGTAGTGTAAGCTGCATAAGAAAGATGGCACTTTAAAATGAATGTCCATGGTTAGCCCTCAACATTTCCCCATTTGTTCTTCATTACATTATTCATAGTTGGTTGGATAAATCATACTGTTATTCATCTTAAGCATTTTGCTGTTAAAAGTAAATGGACAATTTCAGGATTTTATGGTTTCAATCGAAGAATTAATGTCCCATGGTGAATCTACAATAAACATATTTTATCTTGTCTCCCATCATTATGAAACACAGATTACTAAAACATAGCTATAAAATCCATTTATTCAAAAATATTTTGCTAACAATATAGTAATGCTTCATATATGCCTATTTTTCAAAAGGCTCTGACATGTGATTTGAATTTCCCTTTGGGTTGGAACTCTGTCCATCTGTAATTGAACTGTCAATTCTCCAAGGTAAAATTCAATTCTGAAAAAAAATGACTTTTTAATTATTTTTCCCTATTCCATTCATTCTAAGGAAACTAACAAGTGAACTACCTGTGTAGAGCTTTATTTGTTGCCTTATTGGCCTCTCCTATGAAAACAATTCAAAGGTTTAAGAAGTCTTGTAGGCAAGATAAACAGTTGACTAAAATTGTTACCTTTTGTTTGCTAGACTCAAACTATAATGGAAAAGGGAACAGGCTGGAATTTGGAAGCAGTTGGGCTTTCTTAGTAGATCCTACCAAGAAAATAAGTTGTTTTTCTGCTACTAGCTGGGTGGATTATCTACAGTTCCTCAAACAGAGTTTTGATGAATAAACTGAACTAAAAGAAATGTCATGTCTTGAGCAATGTATGCATGCATGCTAAGTCACTGCAGTCATGTCCAACTCTTTGCAAAGCTATGGACTGTAGCCTGCCAGGCTCCTCTCAAGGCCAAGTATAAAATGCCTTTTCTTCATTCATTCAGGAGCTACATAGAAAGCATTTAACCCAATTCTGGAAAACACCTCATCTTCAGAGTGATTCTCTGGAGAGGTGGTCATCTTAGAATCTAATCTATAAACCCATGGCTTCTCCCCGAAATGGTCATCAGTCTGTGACTACGTTGCAGATAATTTCTTCTGATTCATTTTGTAATGTGTGCTCAGTGGAATTTGTCACAGGAGACTGGTTTCAGTTTAGCCCCTCTCAACTCTCAAATGGTAATATCCATTCTTATTTTTCTTTCTCACGTTGAATTCTGCATTCTGTAATAGTGACAGATATGATGCTGCCAAGGTAGATCAGAGTCATATTTATCTTCTCCTTGGAGACCTTATTGCATTAGTATTATGAGGTCTTTTCATTTCTGCTGCTTTGCCCCTTATTGGGTCTCAAAGTCTGGGCCAGTTCACCCTGATCTAATGTGACACAGCTGATAACATTTGAACTGCCTCACATTAAGGGGCGCTCATAAGCGATTTATACCAAATTCCACTAAGAATGGAGCAAAACCCAGACAAGGGTCATTTTCGCAAAAGGATTTTTCCAGTCCTGAGCTATTCCCATCAGACTTCCAGTGACTCCTTCAGGTCAAGCTTAAAGCAATGTCTTTTTTTGACAAGCCAGAGATTAATTTAATGCTTGGTGTTTTTGCTGACATGATGGAAACCTGTTTCCACCAGAAAAAAATACAAAGCCTTTCTTTGGAAATTTGGCCTACCTAGAATGTTCTTTGATGGTGTGTATATTTTAAATGTCAATTTATGAAAATAGATGAAACAATTTATTATAAATTAATTATGTGACAAGTGTGCTCAGTCCAACTCTTTGTGATCCCATGGACTGTAGTCTGCCAGGCTCTTCTGTCCATGGGATTTCCCAGGCAAGAATACTGAAGTGGCATTTCCTCCTCCAGGGGATCTTCCTGACCCAGGGATCAAATGTATGTCTCCTATGTCTCGCACATTGGCAGGCAGATTCTTTACCAGCAAGTCACCTAGGAAACCCAAATATGTGACATAACTTGATTTAAATATTCAAGCATTGTATATCCTAGGAAGAGTATGTATTTTACTTTCCATAAAGAGCAAGATATTCTCTTTCTATAACATTCAGGAGATTTCCTTTTTATCTTTCTAATTATCATAGAAATTGTGTATAGAAAGAGTACTCTGCTTGAAGTCAGGAGACTTGGTGTTCTCCTAGTAAGCAATGTGTCCATGCCATATTTCTTCAACTCTGTATAGGTTTCATCACCTACCAATAGTCTTATCCAGTCCATGTCTTGAAATATCAACAGTAGTACATTGATGACAAAATTTATGAAACCAATATCTTGTGGGTATATGGAGAATATTTCAAATTTTATATACACAAAATCTTGAGTTTACTCCAAACTTCTTTCTTCCTTACTTCAACTTCTTCGATTTGCAATTGTTTTCAACTTCAATATACAGAACCACCATTGGCTTTGTGACCTAGGCCAAAAATCTTGGAGTAATCTATGACTCTCTCATACTTCACATCTAACCTGTCAAGAAATTATGTCAGGTATGCTTTCAAATATATCTCACATTTGACCACTTTCACCACATTCATCACTATCACTCATATCAAAGCCATATCATATCCTTCCTGAATCATTGCAAAGTCATTTAACTGGTCTTCCAGCTGCCAATCTCGCCACCCTCAAATTCATTCTCTATATAGAATCCAGAGGGCAATTTCCAATGCCATTCATCATATATCCCTTCTATCTATTTTTTGGGAGTCTGTTTTTATTAAATGAAAGACTTTAAATTCTGTACTTCTTTACAGTCTTCAAAAGTTTCACACACATGATTTCTTAAAATCACATAATAACCCATTTTACATCGACCCTTATACTGCCCCTCACCTTTCCCTCTCATCACTGGTAATCTCTGGTTTATTCTCTATATCTGTGTCTGCTTCCTTTTGGTTTTATTGTAAAAAGGAGATGTTGCCTTTCGCAGCAACATGGATGCACTTGGAGGGCATTGTGTTAAGTGAAATAAGTCAGATAGAGAAAGACAAATACTGTAAAATGACATCATACAATAAGTGAAAGCACTCAGTCATGGCCAACTCTTTGTGAGCTCATGGACTATAGAGTCCATGGAATTCTCCAGGCCAGAATACTGGAGTGGGTAGCTGCTACCTTCTCCAGGGGATCTTTCCAACCCAGGGATTGAACCCAGGTCTCCCACATTGTAGGCAAATTCTTTACCAGCTGAGTCACCAGGGAAGCCCAGTATTTAAAGACAAATACTGTAAAACAGTATCACTTATATGTGCAATCTAAACAATATCATTTCTCTATTTAAAACCCTCTAATGGCTTACTCTCTTACTTAAACCAAAACCCAGAAGTTTTATGCTACTTTCTAAGACCCTAAAAGGAATCTCCCTGGCAACCTCTCTCACCTCTCATCTTTCTCCCTCTTACTCACTTTTCTCTAGCCCTGTTGATCTCTCTTTATGTGGGTGTTCAATATGCCAAGCACACTCCCCATTCAGGGTCTAACAAGTGCTGTGGGCCTGACATGGACAATTTGAGTGATGCTTTTTGTTTAAGAAAAAACAAAAATTAGACAAAAAAGTGAATATTTAGAATAAAAAATAAATCACTGCAATTTACAAATTTGGATAAGCTGACAAACACCCTATCACTGTTTTTATTAAGTACTGGCTACTATCCCTCAGTACAATGGATGTAGACGTTAACTTGGATTCCTACAGGGGGAAGTTAAATATAGCTTATATCAATAACTTAAATCAAAAGTGACTGCAAACCACATGATTCCACTAAAATCAAGGTAAATTAGTTTCCTCAGGATCTGAGCAATGCTAGTGGCTATTCCAACACTACCTGACAGGAAGGAGGGAAGGTAGAAGGAGAGGTAGGAATCCAAAGAGACAGCAAACATAATCCATGTGGTCCACATTCTGTACTGTGCAAATATCATCAGAAATATATGACCCTGTCAACAGTAGGCTAGGGCCCTTCCCAAAGCTTTGGCGGTAGTATAAAGTATTAGTTGTTCATGCACGCACACATGCTAAGTAGCTTCAGTCGTGTCTGACTCTGTGCACCCTATGGACAGCAGTCCACCAGGCTCTGCTGTCCACAGGATACTCCAGGCAAGAATACTGGAGTGGGTTGCCAGTCCCATCTCCATAATGGTATCAGTTCAGCTCAGTTCAGTCACTCAGTCATGTCCGATTCTTTGCGAACCCGTGAATCACAGCACGCCATGCCTCCCTGTCTATTACCAACTCCCAGAGTTCACTCAAACTCACGTCCATTGAGTTGGTGATGCTATCCACCCATCTTATCCTCCGTCGTCCCCTTCTCCTCCTTTCCTCAATCTCCCCCAAGCATCAGGGTCTTTTCTCCAATGAGTCAAATCTTTACATGATAAGGCCAAAGTATTGGAGTTTCAGCTTCAGCATCAGTCCTTCCAATGAACACCCAGGACTGATCTCCTTTAGGATGGACTGGTTGGCTCTCCTTGCAGTCCAAGGGACTCTCAAGAGTCTTCTCCAACACCACAGTTCAAAAGCATGAATTCTTCGGCCCTCAGCTTTCTTCACAGTCCAACTCTTGCATCCATACATTACCACTGGAAAAACCATAGCCTTGACTAGATGGACCTTTGTTGGCAAAGTAATGTCTCTGCTTTTTAATATGCTATCTAGGTTGGTCATAACTTTCCTTCCAAGGAGTAAGCATCTTTTAATTTCATGGCTACAATAACCATCTGCAGTGATTTTGGATCCCCCAAAAATAAAGTCTGACACTGTTTCCCCATTTATTTCCCATGAAGTGATGGGACCAGATGCCATGATCTTCATTTCTGAATGTTGAGCTTTAAGCCAGCTTTTTCACTCTCCTCTTTCACTTTCATCAAGAGGCTTTTTAGTTCCTTTTCACTTTCTGCCATAAGGGTGGTGTCATCTGCATATCTGAGGTTATTGAAATTTCTCCCAGCAATCTTGATTCCAGCTTGTGCTTCTTTCCAGCCCAGCGTTTCTCATGATGTACTCTGCATATATGTTAAATGAGCAAGGTGACAATATACAGCCTTGATGTACTCCCTTTCCTATTTGGAACAGTGTGTTGTTCCATGTCCAGTTCTAACTGTTGCTTCCTGACCTGCATACAGGTTTCTCAGGAGGCAGGTCAGGTGGTCTGGTATTCCCATCTCTTTCAGAATTTTCCACAGTTTATTGTGATCCACACAGTCAAAGGCTTTGGCATAGTCAATAAAGCAGAAATAAATGTTTTTCTGGAACTCTCTTGCTTTTTCGATGATCCAACAGATGTTGGCAATTTGATCTCTGGTTCCTCTGCCTTTTCTAAATCCAGCTTGAACATCTGGAATTTCACGGTTCATGTAGTTGAACCGTGGGTTGAAGGCTGGGTTGGAGGATTTTGAGCATTACTCTACTAGGGTGTGCGATGAGTGCAATTGTGCAGTAGTTTGAGCATTCTTTGGCATTGCCTTTCTTTGGGACTGGAATGAAAACTGACTTTTTCCAGTCCTTGGCCACTGCTGAGTTTTCCAAATTTGCTGGCATATTTAGTGTAAAGAGCAATATTGCATAGGAACCTGGAATGTCAGGTCCATGAATCAAGGCAAATTGGAAGTGGTCAACCAGGAGATGGCAAGAATGAATGTTGAAGTTCTAGGAATCGGCGAAATGCACTGGAATGGGTGAATTTAACTCAGATGACCATTATATCTACTACTGTGGGCAGGAATCCCTTACAAGAAATGGAGCGGCCATAATGGTCAACAAAAGAATCCTAAATGCAGTACCTGGATGCAATCTCAAAAATGATAGAATGATCTCTGTTCGTTTCCAAGGCAAACCATACAATACAAGCCTATGCCCCAACCAGTAATGCTGAAGAAGCTGAGGTTGAACGGTTCTATGAAGACCTACCAGACTTTTTATAACTAACACCCCAAAATGATGTCCTTTTCACTATAGGGGACTGGAATGCAAAAATAAAGATGTCAAGAAACACCTGGAGTAACAGGCAAATTTGGCCTTGGAATACAGAATGAAGCAGGGCAAAGGCTAATAGAGTTTTGCCAGGAGAACGCACTTGTCATAGCAAACACCCTTTCCAACAACACAAGAGAAGACTCTACACATGGTCATCACCAAATGGTCAACACTGAAATCAGATTGATTATATTCTTTGCGGCTTCTCCAAAGATGGAGAAGCTCTATACAGTCAGCAAAAACAAGACCAAGAGCTGACTGTGACTCAGATCATGAGCTCCTTATTACCAAATTCAGACTTAAATTGACCACTAGATCATTCAGGTATGACCTAAATCAAATCCCTTATGATTATACAGTGGAAGTGAGAAATAGATTTAAGGGCCTATGTCTGATAGATAGAGTGCCTGATGAACTATGGACAGAGGTTCATGACATTGTACAGGAGACAGGGATCCCCATGGAAAAGAAATGCAAGAAAGCAAAATGGCTATCTGAGGAGGCCTAACAAATAGCTGTGAAAAGAAGAGAAGTAAAAAGCAACGGAGAAAAGGAAAGAATAAGCATCTGAATGCAGAGTTCCAAAGAATAGCAAGAAGAGATAAGAAAGCCTTCTTCAGCAATCAATGCAAAGAAATAGAGAAAAAGAACAGAATGGAAAAGACTAGAGATCTCTTCAAGAAAATCAGAGATACCAAGGGAACATTTCATGCAAAGATGGGCTCGATAAAGGACAGAAATGGTCTGGACCTAACAGAAGCAGAAGATATTTAGAAGAGGTGGCAAGAATACACAGAAGAACTGTACAAAAAAGATCTTCAAGAGATCTCTTCAAGAAAATCAGAGATACCAAGGGAACATTTCATGCAAAGATGAGCTCAATAAAGGACAGAAATGGTATGGACCTAACAGAAACAGAAGATATTAAGAAAAAGTGGCTAGAATACACAGAAGAAGTGTACAAAACAGAGCTTCTTGACCCAGGTAATCACAATGGTTTGATCACTCACCTAGAGCACTCACATTCATCCTGGAATGTGAAGTCAAGTGGGTCTTAGAAAGCATTACTACGAACAAAGCTAGTGGAGGTGATGGAATTCCAGTTGAGCTATTTCAAACCCATAATAGCATATTAGTAAGTAAAAGTAAAAAGTCGCTCAGTCGTGCCTGACTCTTTGCAACCCCAGGGACTGTAGCTTACCAGGCTTCTCAGTCCATGGAATTTTCCAGGCAAGAGCACTAGAGTGGGTTGCCATTTCCTTCGTCAATATGTCCCTCAGTCGTGTCCAACTTTTTGCGATCCCATGGACTGATCCCGCCAGGATCCTCTGTCCATGGGATTCTCTAGGCAAAAATACTGGAGTGGGTTGCCATTTCCTCCTCCAGGGGACCGTCCCAACTGTACATAAAGGAGACTTCATTAATGTACATTAGAGGATACCCCAGGTTAAGCTGTCATAGAAAACTGTCTCTTGAGTCTCTAAATTTTATATCAGTTCTACACCTCTGGTTGGCCTATTGTTTGTTTCTTTATTTAGGTTTTAGTCCTGGGGCTATTTGTTTCCATCAACCTGATTGGCGGATCCATGTTGATGTATGGCAAAACCAATACAATATTGTAAAGTAATTAGCCTCCAATTAAAATAAATAAATTTATATTAAGAAAAAGAAATGTCTATTTTTCTTGCTATCCTCAGAAGAGATTTGCTGCAAATCTCTATGATTCTCATTCTTTTCAGTTTACAATACAAATAGCTTATTATTTTTTGCAACCTATGTCTTATAATAAAGCAGTGCTGAAAAATTAAATAGAAGAAAGTTGCCATAAAGGCTACAACAATGATTTGCTGGTGGTGATTTTTAAGTTTGATTCTAAATAGATTTAAGAAGAAGGGCACTTGGAAGACATGGTTCAAATTTTGCTATTTAAAGTATCTTGAAATTATAGGCTCACTCTCCCTAAAATTTCAAAAAGTGTAGAGCTTAGGCTCTTAAGGGTATAGCCATGATAAAAGCTTTCATAGTCATTTCTAAAAAGCAACACTTCATAGTTTCTCTCTCCAGTGGTTCTCTAATATATTTGTAGAAGGAAGGCAACAGAAAACCAAGAATAAAATGAGGGGTCTTAAAGCTTCAGCTCATTAGCTTGAAGGTGGGTCTGCATCTGGCCTCGGCATTTGCTTTTTTCCTTCTTGGAATGGAATGCCTTCATTTATTCTCTCTTTAAATTACCCTAGTTAAATAAGGACTTTCCGTCTTCTAACTAAAGCAGCAAGCCCTGTCACTGTCTCTTCTTTTCCTCTTCCTTTTCTTCATAGCATTTACGACTACTATTACTATTATACTATGTACCTACTTGTTTTTTCACTTATAGTTTGCTTCCCCTGATAGAATGGGAGCACCAAGACTGCAAAGATATGTTTTGGCTCACAGATGTATCCCTGAGTCTAGAACAGTGTTTGGTATGTAATAGGTGTTCAGTAAACATCTATTGAATGAAATAATGGATGCATTATCTTTCAAAATGCTTGTGAAAACCATTGGGATTAGGGTATTTGAAAATGCTATGAGAACAGAAAGGTCTCATTGTTATAAAGACATCAGTGATTCAGTTTTGGCATTGCCAGAAGCCTGCTTTCTCCTAGAAAGGATATTTAATTGGGAAATACACAAGAAGGACTTTGGCAGTGCAAGCAAAGATTTGGCTGAGTTTTAATTATGAATTTGTTAAAATTGGCTTGTACTCTGTGAAGTGGTTAGAATGCCGTTCCCATGGTTTTACCTAGCCACTGGGAAAAACTAGTGACATTTTAAATGGCAGTAGATGTTGGAAAGACAAATGACACATTAAAACCCACACACCAGCGAGCAGTGCTGCCTCCAACCAATAACAACCCTTAGTAAAAACAATGTTTCATCTCTTGCATAATGATGCTTTTTTTTCCCTTTGCACTCAAATGGACACTGTCTAGTTCATGCAGACATGTGATTTTTTTGTCCCTTTAGCAGTAGTTGGAAAACTGCCTCCTTGTTGAAGCTATGCAATTTCTCAGTTCTCCTAGGATAGCTAGGCAGTCGTCACTCATGATGATAGCTCCATTCACAAACTGACATCATAAAAACATGAAGGAAGATAAAGAAAGTATTGTGCAAAGAACTTTAAGCCAAGAGAAAAATAAACCCTTTGATATTTCAGAATAGAATCCCAATGTACAGTGAAAAGCAGTGTCTCAAGTGAGATTTTCCTGTTTTAAACTCCTGTTGATATGAGAAATCCAAATTGTTGGGTTCAGTCGAAGTCTGCCAGTCTTCTGGTTAGCCAAATACTGAACGACTCTTGAAAACCAAATATCTAAGGGTTTTTCTGCTTTGTTATCTCTAGGCTAGAAATGAGGGAGGAAAGTCTAGCCCCATTAAATTACCTGGAAGAATGAAGCCATTAATGAACCAGGGATCACATAGTCATTTAGGCTTTTAAAACTAGGTTAACCCAATCAACATTGAAAAAGTTATTTGTTAAGTAACTTTTGTAGGGAAAACCACTAGACAATTCAGGAATGACCTAAATCAAATCCCGTACATTTATACAGTGGAAGTGACAAATAGATTCAAGGGATTAGATCTGATAGAGTGCCTGAGGAACTATGGACGGAAGTTTGTGACATTGTACAGGAGGCAGCGATCAAGATAATCCCCAAAAAAAGAAATGCAAAAAGGCAAAATGTTTGTCTGAGGAGGCCTTACAAATAGCTGTGAAAAGAAGAGAAGTGAAAGGCAAAGGAGAAAAGGAAAGATATGCCATTTGAATGCAGAGTTCCAAAGAATAGCAAGGAGAGATAAGAAAGCCTTCCTCAGTGATCAAAGCAAAGAAATAGAGGAGAACAATAGAATGGGAAAGACTAGAGATCTCTTCAACAAAATTAGAGATACCAAGGGCACATTCCATGCAAAGATGGGCTCAATAAAGGACAGAAATGGTATGGACCTAACAGAAGCAGAAGACATTAAGAAGAGATGGCAAGAATACACAGAAGAACTGTACAAAAAAGATCTTTATGACCCAGATAATCACGATGATATCATCACTTACCTAGAGCAGACATCCTGGAGTGGGAGGACAAGTGGGCCTTAGGAAGCATCACTATGAACAAAGCTAGTGGAGGTGATGAAATTCCAGTTGAGCTATTTCAAATCCTAAAAGATGATGATGTGAAAGTGCTACACTCAATATGCCAGCAAATCTGGAAAACTCAGCAGTGGCCACAGGACTGGAAAAGGTCAGTTTTCATTCTAATCCCCAAAAAAGGCAATGTTGAAGAGTCCTCAAACTACCACACAATTGCACTCATCTCACACACTAGCAAAGTGCTAATGCTCAAAATTTTCCAAGCCAGGCTTCAACAGTATGTGAACCACAAACTTTCAGATGATGTTCAAGCTGGATTTAGAAAAGGCAGAGGAACCAGAGATCAAATTGCCAACATCCATTGGATCATCAAAAAAGCAAGAGAGTTCCAGAAAAACATCTACTTCTGTTTTATTGACTAAGCCAAACCCTTTGGCTGTGTGGATCATAAAAAACTGTGGAAAATTCTTAAATATTTGGGACTACCAGACCACCTGACCTGCCTCCTGAGAAATCTATATGCAGGTCAAGAAGCAACAGTTAGAACTGGACATGGGAAAACAGACTGGTTCCAAATCAGGAAAGGAGTATGTCAAGGCTGTATATTGTCACCCTGTTTATTTAACTTATATGCAGAGTACATCATGAGAAATGCTGGACTGGGTGAAGCACAAGCTGGAATGAAGATTACCGGGAGAAATATCAATAACCTCAGATATGCAGATGACACCGCTATTATGGCAGAAAGTGAAGAAGAACTAAACAGCCTCTTGATGAAAGTGGAAGAGGAAAGTTAAAAATTTGGCTCAAAACTCAGCATTCAGAAAACGAAGATCATAGTGTCTGGTCCCATCACTTCATGGCAAATAGATGGGGAAACAATGGAAACAGCGACAGACTTAATTTTCTTGGGCTCCAAAATCACTGCAAATGGTAACTGCAGCCATGAAATTAAAAGACGCTTGCTCCTTGGGAGAAAAGTTATGACCAACCAGACAGCATATCCAAAAGCAGAGACATTGCTTTGCCAACAAGCTCCATCTAGTCAAAGCTATGGTTTTTCCAGTAGTTACGTATGGATGTGAGAGTTGGACTATAAAGAAAGCTGAGCGCCGAAGAATTGATGCTTTGGAATTGTGGTGTTGGAGAAGACTCTTGAGAGTCCCTTGGACTGCAAGGAGATCCAGCAAGTCCATCCTAAAGGAAATCAATCCTGAGTATATACTGGAAGGACTGATGCTGAAGCTGAAATTCCAATATTTTGGCCACATTATGAGAAGACTTGACTCATTTGAAAAGACCCTGATGCTGGAAAAGATTGAAGGCAGGAGGAGAAGGGGATGACAGAGGATGAGATGGTTGGATGGCATCACTGACTGAATGCACATGAGTCTGAGTAGGCTCCAGGAGTTGGTGATGGATAAGGAAGCTTGGCATGCTGCAGTCCATGGGGTTACAAAGAGTCTGACAAGACTGAGCGACTGAACTGAACTGAACATTTAGTTATCTTTTAAAAGGGGGATTTTGGTTGGAGAGGGAAACAGGATAGGTTCCAAGGTTCCAAATCATTCCTTAGTAGTGTGTGTGGCATGCTGCGATTCATGGGGTCGCAAAGGGTCGGACACAACTGAGTGACTGAACTGAACTCTATGTTAGAGTAAGCATGTTAAGTGGTTGTACTTGTATCTCAACAAAGTGCCTTCTATTTTGAGTCAGCCTATTTAATAAATCAGCTCTAAGATTTATGGGCCAGCTGTCAAGGCTCTGAGAGCTGTTGCTTAGGCTCCCATAACAAAGAAACCCTAAATTTGGGAAGGTGAAACAATTAACAACAGAGAGAGATGCTGAGCCTGGCTTTCTTAAAAAAAAAAAGTCACAAAGATTTCTCCAGTTTGCCTTTTTATCCCTCTGAATTTTTGTTTCAATCTATCTCTTTTCTAAATTTTGTCTTCTTTCCTCTCATCTCTATTTTTAGAGTATGCATAGAATCTCCCTATGTAGGATTAATTTAGATCGCTTTGAACCAGGAAACCTGGCATGAAATACAACTCCACTCTTCCCAAACCCATATTTTCCTCTTCTGTTACCCAATTTAAAAGCATTATCAGGTTTAACCTGTACGCAAGACAGCAAAAGAGACACAGATGTATAGAATGGCCTTTTGGACTCTGTGGGAGAGGGAGAGGGTGGGATGAGTTGGCAGAGTGGCAATGTAACATGTATGATATCATAAGTGAAACGAATCGCCAGTCTAGGTTTGATGCAGGATGCTTGGGACTGATGCACGGGGATAATCCAGAGAGAAGGTGTGGGGCGGGAGGGGGGAGGTGGGGGTTGGGATTGGGAGTTCGTGTACACTCGTGGCTGATTCATGTCAATGTATAGCAAAACGAATACAGTATTGTAAAGCAAAACAAACTAAAAAATAAAAATCAATTAAAAAAAAAAAAGCATTATCAGTCTTCCTAAACCCTACAGAGACTTTGGTCTTGTCATCAAACTCCTTCTCTCAAACTCTGCTTTCTAAAATTTTCTCAGATCTGTCCTATTCCTGTCTCCTAATTGAGGCTTCCATTCCTCCTCTTCAAAAATGAAGTCATTTTCTAATTATTTCCACACATTCTATTCATTCCTCCTAGGTACCTTCCAATCCAAATAGTCTTTTAGAGTCACCATTAAAAATACATACCTGTTGAAAAATCTCTGCGGAGTCACATTACATCACTTATACACTAAATTCCTCAGCCAATATTCAGTTGTTTCTACAGTTTGACCCTCACCTACTTTATTGGTGTTATCTTTTTCTTTACCCCAGTTCATATCCCCAGGAACCACACTCTAGACATGTATGTCAGGATGTTCCTAAAATATTTTTGTGCTTTAAAGATCCTCTTCTGACTAGAAAGTTCATCTTCCCAAGCCTGTCCATCATAATTCTTCATACTGGAACTTCCCTGGCAGTCTGGTGGTTAAGACAGGGAGCACAGGTTAGATTCATGGTCAGGGAACTAAGATCCCCCATAGCTCATGGCAGGGCGAAATAAATAAATGAATAAACACATAATCTTTTGCATTGTCACATTTTTAGAATCTTCCATTTCTCCTCTCAGGTGGGGGGGGGAGGGGGCAGGGAACTTCTCTTCCCTTATTTTTCTTTACATTGTCACATTTTTAGAATCTTCCATTTCTACTCTTGTTGGGGGGGGGGTGGGGGACTTCCTTTCTCTTAGTTTCCATGGTAAATTTTATCTGTAATGTAGTCCCACATCTCCCTTTCTATTTATAACAAAAATTCTTAAATATATTGACTATACCCACTACTTCCAATTTCTCCAATTTCTTTCCTTTTGAAGCTGTTGAAATTACTCTGCTATTCTAAGACAATTCATATCTGGATCAAGAAAAACATCCACCCTGCCTGTACCTAAGCATAAGTTCCAGGACATCTTACTCAGCAAGAACATTGCATTTGCCCTTCTTGAAATATTTTGTCCATTTGCCTTCCAGGATAGCACACAACCTAGGTTTCTCCCTACCCTGTCAACTACCTCTTTTCAGTTCCCTTTGGTGTTATGCATCATCTGCCATTTTTCATATCTTTGCTCTTTTCAGCCTGCTTCACCTAGTCTGATAGCTTTAAATATCAACTTCACTCTAAGGACTCTCAGAGTCAGAGATTTTAAGCATGAATTCCAGACTTTTGACTCAACTACCACTTGATATCTCCATATAGAAGTCTAATGTGCATCTCAAACTTAACATATCCAAAAACAATCAAGATCCTCAACCCCCATTGTGACCTAGACTGCTACTCCTGCATGAGGCTGAAGCTCCAATACTTTGGCCACTTCATGCAAAGAGCCAACTCTTTGGAAAAAACCCTGATGCTGGGAAAGATTGAAGGCAGGAGAAGAAGGGGATGACAGAAAACGATATTGTTGGATGGCATCACTGACTCAGTGGACATGAGTTTGAGCAAGCTCCAGGATATGGTGAAAAACGGAAGCCTGGCGTGCTATAGTCCATGCAGTCACAAAGAGTTGGATACGACTGTGTGACGAACAACATTTCTTAATCTCAGAAAGAAGCAATGCCATTTGCTCAGATCATCCATGCAATGGGATCATCCTTTCTTCCACATTCCATATCAGATCCACCTGCAAGTCCTAAATGCTCTGCTTTCCTACTATGTTCAGAAACTGATTAATTCTTACATCTGCTATTATTGTAAGTCTTGGACTATGACAAAAACTTCTGAACTGATTTCACTGCTTCTATACTAAACCTACTGATAAGTAGGTTGGTAAAGAATAGCTGATAGCTCAGTTGGTAAAGAATCCGCCTTCAATGCAGGAGAGCCTGATTTGATTCCTGGGTCAGGAAGATCCACTGGAGAAGGGATAGGAACCCACTCCAGTGTTCTTGGGCTTCCCTTGTGACTCAGCTGGTAAAGAATCCACCTGCACTGTAGGAAACCTGGGTTTGATCCCTAGGTTGGGAAGATCCCCTGGAAAAGGGAAAAGCTACCCAGTCCAGGACCCTGATCTAGAGAATTACATGGACTGTATAGTCCGTGGTGTCTCAAAGAGTTGGACACAACTAAGCGACTTTCACACACTAAACCTCCACAATCCATAGTGCTACACAAAGCAGCCAGAGCGATCCTCTTAAACCCCAAGTCAGGTGATTCTCCTCTTCTGCTCCCACGTTTCAGCGATTTCCCTTTTCATTAAAAATAAAATCCCAAACTTTAATGTAGCCAACAAAATCATTCTGGCCTCACCTGATTTCCTATCTTGTTTTCCCACTCTTCCCTTAGCCCTGTGCTCCCAGTCATACCTGCTTCCTTTCTGTTCCTCAGACATTCCATGTACTCCCTTCACAAGGCCTTTGTGCTAGTTTTCTCTGTCAGAAATATGTGTATCTGGACTCTTGAACGATTTTCTCTCTTTTACTTCAGGTTTCTGTTCAAATGTCATGTTCTCAGTGAGGCTTACCCTAAGTGCCCTGTGTAAAATAGCACATGCTCCCCACCCAGCACCCTCCGAGCCCACCCAGCACTCCTTATCCTCATTATCTTGTTTTACGATATCAGTGGAACTTGCCATCACCTGAAATGTTACATATTTGCATCATTTACCTGCTTTCTTTTCCCATCTCTCCTCAGTAGACAATACTAGCTCCAAGAGGGCAGGGACTTGTGTCTATTTTGTTCTTTGTGGTATTCCCAGTGCCTAGAACAGTGCAAAACATTTGGGTGGTACTTACTAGATATGCATTAAATGAGCTCTTTTCCATTTTTAAATTCTTAACTTTCAAGCCAACTAGTAGAAACATAATACACATATAAGTGATTTTTCAACAAAGCATAAAATTCCTGTTCTAATTGGGGAAGATGAAGCTGAGGTTAGACTATCTTGACAACCACTATGTGATTTTAAATTACCTTAAACAGTTCTACAATGTATGCAGGAAGTGAAGTCATAATCTCTCAGTCATGAGTATTTTTTTTTTTAAAAAGCAAGTTGAAGTAATACAATACAAAATGTCATCTTGACTGGATAGAAACAGAACATACTTTCCTGCTTTGAAAAAGATTCAAATTGCTTTTTTAAGTTGTACCCTCTCAAACAAACTTTGACTCTCAAGTATATTTATTCAATCAAAAAGATTGCTATTACATTGTAGTACTTAAGGGTAGTATCTTCCTGTGGGTTTACCATTTTAGGTAACTGGTGACATTTACCACAGCGATTGCACATGGACCACAATTCTGGAAAATAGATCGTTGAGGGTTTCCTTTGGTACCACAGTCTAAGGAGGAAAGTTAAGAATTTAATATTTTATAACTCACAGTAAGTTACATGGTCAAGCTAAACTTGTTTTAGTAACAATGCTTTAAGCTACCAAAGGTTATTGCTACCAGAGAAAAAGAAAATGTTAGTTTGCTACAATTTCCTATAACATTTAGCTAAGTACAACTTTTGTTCAGTCACTCAGTCGTGTCCGACTCTTTGGGACCCCATGGACTGCAGCACCACAGGCTTCCCTATCCTTCACTATCTCCTGGAGTTTGCTAGAACTCAAGTCTACTGAGTCAGTTTGCCATCTAACTATCCCATCCTCTGTCACCCGCTTCTCCACCTACCCTCAGTCTTTCCCAGCATCCGGGTATTTCCCAATGAATCGACTCCTTGAATCAAGTGGCCAAAGTATTGAAGCTTCAGCTTTAGCATCAGTCCTTTCAATGAATGTTCAGAGTTGATTTCCTTTAGGATTGACTGGTTTGATCTCTTTGCTCTTCAAGGGACTCTCAAGAGGCTTCACACTTCAAAAGCATCAATACAACTTTTTTATTATGTAATATCATATTTGATAATATTTCTCTAATGTCTATAAGTTTGCATAATGATCAGACAATGCCATAAATTTTAATCTACTCATAAATTGGTTTCTAAGAATGGTATTTCTGCAGCACTTGGCTGTATACTGCATCACATAAAAAAAAAAAAGAAAGATGGATTTAGTAAGCTGGTTTCTGCTTTCTCTTGTGGTAGGTTTCTTGAAATCTGTGTTATTTATGTGTTGTCACCAATTTAATTAAATTAACATTCAGAAATTATACAGCCAATTTGGCAGTACTGTAAATTGATATAAAAATTTATCTGGCATTGTTAATGTGCTTTTAAATGCTGACATGGCACCAATATTGAATATTTATTAAACATTTCTGTTGTTTAGCACACTTACAACATTTTGTCTTTTTAATGTAGACAGTTTTTATTATAAACCTGTACACTATGATTTATCAGAAAGTATTAAAACATAGATATGTACAGTTAATCTCAAGTGTCCAGAATTGAATTAAATGCATGCTCTTGATGGCAACAGCTGTTTTAAACACGTAGACTGTTTCTTTTATCCTTGTTTGCTTTGAAAATAGGTATCTCTGACTCTTTTATTTGGGGATTATTATTAATTTTATTATTATTATTAATTATTTCTAAATTACATAGACTATGTGTAAGATAAAACTTTCTTCAGATATAATTTTATAAACAACATTGTTCTTGTCAAAGATTTTTTAATGGTATTTTAAAACAGTTTTTTCTGCAAAAATCAGACATGAATACGTTTCACATAGAAATGCATCTTTACAAGCAAATGCTAATAGTATATTTTTAAGAACAATAGTGTATTTTTTTAATGCTAGTATAAAAAAACAAATTAAAGAACATATGCAGTATGCTCAAATGTATCTTTGAAGCTTGTGTCTAAAAGTGGCACAAATTAAAGAGCTGAAAGTACTTCATAGCTCCTAGAAAATAGATCCTCTGTGTAGCATGCAAGGCAAATGTTGGATTTCCTCACATTAAATTTTATAAAATACTTCCTGAAAGATATCAAGTAAGGAGTCAGGGACTTCCAGGGCAGAGAAGTTGGAGGCAAAGCATTTTCTATAAATTAGGGCTACTGATACTACATTCTCATAGAATTCTTGTGAAGATTAAGCCATATGATGGCTGTAAAGTGCTTACTATGGCTCTTGGTGCATAAGAAGTGCTCAATAAATGTTAGTGATTGTTATTATTGGGCTTCTTAGGTGGCTCAGTGGTAAAGAATCTGCCTGCCAATACAGGAGATGTGAATTTGATCCTTGGGTCGGGAAGATCCTCTGGAGAAGGCAATGGCAACCCACTCCAGAATTCTTGCTGGGATATTCCCATGGACAGAGGAGCCTGGCAGACTACAATCCACAGAATCACAAGAGTCACAAGTGAGTTAGCAGCTAAACAACAGACAACAACTGTTATTATTACTACTGTTACCAGTACACATACAACATGCAAAAAGTCTGTGAGGCAGGAGTAGCTAACTGAAAGAGGACTTCAGAAGAGGTGACATCTAAGTCTCATCTATAACATGAATACATATAGTTGCCATGCAAAGATAGAAAGGAGCAAATGCTGGAAGAATTATAGTTACCAAAGAGGATGCAATTGTTAATTGAATTTTAAACCACTTATCTTTTCTGTGCATTGTACCTAAAGTAACTAAGTGGCAGATGTAGCACTGGGAAAATCTCAGGATTATCTTAGCATTTAAGGGCAAATCACTTAAAATAGCTACCTTACTGAAATGAGGAATTCCTTCCTCTCTTGCCAAGGTCTGGTGAGGAAGAGCTGTTTTTAGATAAAGTTTCTTCCAAAATTAACAATGGCTTCCATGAGGATTTTTGCTGCCAATATGAGGCTATATAAGTCGTTTCTGTTTCACCGAGGAGCCACTAGCTCATGGAGTGAAACTGGTTGAAATCAGAGAGCAGGGAAAGCTAGTTGGGAATGTTCCTCTTATGGCGGCAAATCAGAAGCATCCTGTGAATTTTTTTCCCTCCCCCTGTTTCAACCAAAGCAACACTCAGATTCCACAGGTACCAGCTGAATTAACTTTTACAAATGTTATGAGAATTTAACCTTAACTCTGAAATATACAGAAATTGGAGACAATACATGATGCTGTAATAGTCATTAATTCAGTGGTGCAATGGGAAATAAAGCCTGCAATCCAAGTAGAGTTGTTTTCATGAATGCCAGGGGTCTATGGTTGGCCTTTCTGTCTGTCACAACAGGTGAATCAAACAAGGGAATCATGTGTTAAGTGTCTCCAAATTAATCAAGGAAGGTATGAAGCTTGCACCCCATAATCTGACCAGCAAGTTTGTGATATATAGACATTTCTTTTGGGTGTTATATTTTATGGCTATTTCAGTAACAAGGGAGTTTATCTTTTGAAAGATATCCTTATGTGCTACACCAACATGGGGTCCTATGCAATATTAGAAAAATGTGAAAACAGCCTAAGTTAAAATGGAGGGGAAAGTCAGCACGTCCATGGAGGCATCTACTGGCAGTGGATAAATAATAATATTGGGATTGGGACTTCCAAGGGTTTGTCATCTCCCTTTCAAAAAATGCGGGAGTCACTGAGACCTGGCAGCCTGTTCACCATGGAGCCTGCCTGGGTCAATCCAGAAAGTATAGCTGCAGATAAAAATCCAGTAGCCAGTGAGGTCTGAAATGAGTTTTAACTTCTTTAGTCTTTGTGTGGAGGGAGGAGCTAACTCCGTGTTCTTGAGTGTTCCCCAAGCCGTAAATTTGTCCTTGTCTTTTTCTGTTTCTTGATGAGATGCAGCCTTGCATTGCTTGCTGCATTCCGATGCTCCAGGTGGGACTGCCTGTCTCCTTCAACTGACTCCAGCAATGTAATGGACCCTGCCCTCTTGTCTGGGCCTGGTCCTCCCTTTCCTACTCAAAGGCAGGTGTTGGTCCTTGTTCCTTCAGCCATTGGTGGAAGTGATCCTAAGAAGCTTTTGACCCAATGACCCACTTGTCTGGAAATTCCCATTGCTTTGTCTCCACTGGATGCCCCTTGAATACAAACTAGTTTAGATCAAATAGGAGTTCCATATGTTCTTTCAAATATGAACTCAGGCTGCTCCCTTTGGGATTCGTTCCTACACTGGATTTGTTTACCAGCCCCAGTTTAAGCTGTTGGTGTCCAGCCTAGACCACTTGTTGGGGTGCTGATGGATTCACTCCCAAGCAGCCGTGAATGTTGCTATGAAGCCTCACAGCACCTCCTTTCTCTTCTCCTTTCTCAAGAGTAACAGATTTTGCCCTTGTTCCAGTGAGATTCTTGCTTGAGAGGTTACCCACCACCTTCCCTAAAGCCAGCAGTCTGTAATTTTTAAAGAGGAAACTTCCTGGCCTCAAGATGGGACCAAATGTCTGGTGCAATTTGTGTTCCAGGGTATGGGGCAGACTAAGGCTTTTCTCCACAAGAGATAACACATTTGCTTAGCTATTCTTTTTATCAGTTCCCTGTTTTCATTGCTTCCTCTGTCTTAAAAATGTTTCTTTCCATGAAGCCCCATTTTAGGTTCTCTGCTTTGAAAGCAGACCAAAGATCACTTTCCTTTCTGTTTGGGCCAGTGCTGGGATCCCAGGCTTGAGATCGAATCATGAGTTAGTCACCTCTCAGGTCATAAGATGGACTTATAAAATTATCTCATTGTGGCATACCATCTGCCAAGCCCACCAAGCCTGTTCTTTTTCTCTCTAAATATCACCTCCTCTTTACCCACTCCCCAAGCAAACCTTGCACAACATGAAACTTGTATAAACCTAGACGACAATGGAATTCTATCAGAAATTGAAATGTATCTGGGTCCTAAAAGTGTATCTTAACATAGGCATCACCGGATTCTGGTTTAAAGAACTGAGTTTCTGGAGTTAATATTGGCTCACTTATTCCTTAGCTTGTCAGGAGCTAGATTTGTTTTTTGAATAGACTGGTCCTTGAAAGACTTTAGGCCACCAACTGTCCTAAGAAGTTTTACACATAAGATGCATTAATCTGTCCACATTGCAAGAGTGACCTCCTTCCCACCCACCTGGAGCAGGGAACATGAACTAATGAACTAAAGTAGAACATAAAATATCCATCAGTTCAGTTTAGTCGCTCAGTCGTGTCTGACTCTGCAACCCCATGGACTGCAGCAGGCCAGGCTTCCCTGTCCATCACCAACTCCTGGAGCCTACTCAAACTCATGTCCATTGCAGTGGTGATGCCATTCAATCATCTCATCCATATAATAGTCATTTTTTTATTCCATGTCATCTCTATTATGTCCCTTTGAGGCAAATATATTTTGAGTAGAATGTACAATCAGCAAGTTTTCTATTATTTACAAATTGCTGAATATATCCTGTCAAAATACTCACTAAAAATACTTCACATTCTCTCAATCATGCTAAGAAAAATACAATCACTCAAGGAAGAGTTTGCCTACAGAATATCACACCCTTCAAAATAAATTTTCAGAGAAACCATGTGAGATACTTAGCTCCACTTTCTCCTTTTGTTAAAAATTTGCTTATCAAAGACCTGCAGAGCAGTTTTTTTTCAGTTTTATTGTTTCTATTAATGATTAGACATATTGCTGTATTATCAGTCACTGGAAAAATTTAAGAGACGCATGACTAATTGCGTGCATAGGTGGCTCTTTACCTTTTATTTCTTCACATTTTTCTCTTATCTCATATTTACTCTTTCCTATCAATTGCCACTTCCACACCCTAACTTTTCACTATTTGCATAGAAAATGATCTTAATTTAAATCCTTTCTAAAATACTATCCTTGAGCAAAGTTGAAGGTGGGTGAAAGAGGGCAATATCTCAAGCTGGGAAGCCTGATTTTTATTTCAGCTCTTCTTTCCTTCCTACATGTCATCTGGTTTGCTTCTTAGTCTTTCTTACAGCCCTCACTTGGATCTGTAAAATGAATTGGTGAGACCAGGGAGCCTGAGAATATATTCCAGCTCTTAACACCCTAGGATACTATAATTTCATCTCCGGAATCTCCCCAGAGAGGAGAAGACTCTTGAGAGTCCCTGAAAGGAGATCCAACCAGTCCATCCTAAAGGAAATCAGCCCTGAATATTCATTGGAAGGAATGATGCTGAAGCTGAAACTCCAATACTATGGCCACCTGATGCGAAGAGCTGATGCTGGGAAAGATTGAAGGCAGGAGGAAAAGGGGACAACAGAGGATGAGAACTTTGGCCACCTGATGCGAAGAGCTGATGCTGGGAAAGATTGAAGGCAGGAGGAAAAGGGGACAACAGAGGATGAGATGGTTGGATGGCATCACCGACTCAATGGCCATGAGTTTGAGTAAGCTCCAGGAGTTGGTGATGGACAGGGAGGCCTGGCATGCTGCAGTCCATGAGGTTGCAGAGTTGGACACGACTGAGCGACTGAACTGAGCTGAACTGGACCTCTCCTCCTTGTCATCCTAGATCCAGCTTTTCTTTGTCAGTGACTTATCAGTCACTTGCTCTGGGCCAAAGTCTCTGCATATTTTTATCCTCCAGCTCATCTTTTCCATCCTAAGTGTCCAGAGTTCTATTTCTTCAGGGTACCTACTCTCTGCACAGAAAGAGACATGGTCTCAATAGAAATCTAGGGCTCTAATTAGCTCCATATACATGGCAAATGGCAGGCACATCCTGCTTCCATGTGTGAAATGAAACTAATAATAGTATCCTGTCAATTCTGAAATGTTAGTTCAGACGATGAGAGAGAGAAATGAGTGTGAAGTATTAAAGTGCCATAGAAATGCAGTGTATCATGAAAAATGAACACATTAGCAGAGCCTGCTGTGTAATCTCTTTAGGTAACTCTTGTTCTTTTTAAATAAGAACTTCAGGAGACAAATTTCTTAATCAAAACCAATGACCCTGAAGGTCTTGTGAGTACTCTAGCATTCTAGTGGAGGAGATTTTTAGGCTACTGGAGGAGCTGGAGAACTCCCACCTCTCCAAGGGAACTGTACTCCCATTTACAGTTTTGTGGTTAAACACAAAGGAATTTGCCTAGATGTCTTTCTTTATGGATCAAACTGCTCTAGCTATAAAGTGAGTGTGAAACCCACTCAAAATGCAAAATCAGCACATCAGGTGAGCATATCATGATAGTTTGGATGGTATCCAAAAGCCAGGATGAAAGAGAACAGGATTTAGCTCTAATCCTTAAGATTATGTTCTACAGTGAATGGTGATCCTGAGGAATGAAATATTGTGAATTAAAAATCATCCCAGCTTAAGATGACATAAGGCAGCCTTTGATACCTCTGAAAAACCATCCAGAACTAAGACCCAAAGTATTTAATGGATCAACCATAGCCAAAAAAATCAGGTTTTTCTTTCTTCAGATCATTATGGAGATAGAGCCATGGGGCCATGTTCATGCAAATATTGAGGCACTATTCAATAGATCTTAGGCCTGGCATTTAAATTCATTTTCTTCATTTGCAGAATTAAGATAACCTTCAATGAGGCAATGCATATTAAAGAAGCTTGTAAAACTTGACGCAAGGCAGGTGATTCGTCCAATTCACACACTGATTATTACATATAAATATTTTAAATTTTAGTTGTTTATTTTTGGGTGTGCTGGGTCTTGGTTGCTACACGAGATCTTTTCTAGTTGTGGTGAGTGGTTTGCTACTCTCTAGCTGCAGTGCACAGGTTTCTCATTGCAGTTGCTTCTCGTTGCACAGGCTCTAGGGCGCATAGGCTTCAGTAGTTGAGGCTACCGGACTCTAGAGCACAGGCACAATAGTTGTGGTGTGCAGGCTTTCTTGCTCCTGGGCATGTGGGATCTTCCTGGACCAGGGATCAAACCTGTGTCTCCGCACAGGCAGGTGAATTCTTTACCACTGAGCCACCAGGGAAGCCCTATTATTATATTTGCTTCTATGTATTCTCTAAATTTTATGCAAAATATTTTCTCTGTGCAGTTCTATAAATATTCCAATAAAGTGCATGATTTTTGTGGTCAACAATCATAGGGTGAAAGCCTTTCTTATTATCCCAGAAGTTGTGCTGACATAGTTTCACTGCCCCCAGAAGTTGATCAACATCAAACTTCTTCTGTGTGGGGTACGTTCACCTTCTAGAAACCAAGCAAATAAACAAACCCAAATAATTGTAAAGCAAAACAAACTAAAAAATAAAAATTAATTAAAAAAAAAAAACAAACCCAAATAAACCTGCCCATGATGTCATGGTCAAAAAAGAAAAGAATAATGTAATGCTTTAAAAAGTATTGAATATATCTGTTCTTTAATCTCCCTGTTACTCAACGGTTGATGAATCTCATTTTCCACCCATTAAAGTCCAATTTTATGGATTGAGTATTTCAGACAGAATGTACTATAATGTTTAATGGTATTAGACATTAAAACACATGAAAATTCAACCAATAGCTACTGGCTCTTTTGTAGAGCAAACTTCCCTTTTTCGTTAAGTGATGGGACAAGAGACCTTCTGCTACAAGAGTGGGCTATGTGCCAGGCAGAATAACCTCTGGAGAAAATGAATTTAACTTTTCTTGGGGCTCTCTCATTTATTTGTTTTGTGATCATATATAAGTTGATTTATTTTTCTTCCTTTATAAAATAGAGATGCTAATGTTTGCTTATTTTACAAAATTATTAAGTAGATGCAAATAACTTTAGATAGTATATGAAGTTATTAAAATACAATAATTTATAAATTTACAGCTAGCAGTATAAATGATATTGACATATATGGTTTCACTCAAGTCATCTGATGTCACTTTCATGATTTTTGCAGTGGATGACGATCACTTAAGCTATTATTTACATAATATTTTAAATCAACTCTATGTTCTTATAAAAATTAATTTATTTTAAAAAGAGACTTTATATTAATATTACCATTGTAAATGGAAAATACCACTTTGAGAAATAGAAGATAACTTCAAAAATAAATTCAATAAAAAATAATGTCATTAAGTTCTAGCTAGCTGCTGCTGCCTACTATGCCTCTGGGGCTTCCTCGGTAGCTCAGCTGGTAAATAATCCACCTGCAATACAGGAGACCCCAGTTTGATTCCTGGGTTGGGAAGATCCCCTGAAGGAGGGATAGGCTACCCACTGCAGTATTCTTGGGCTTCTGTGGTGGCTCAGATGGTAAAGAATCCACCTGCAATGCGGGAGACCTGCATTCGATCCTTGGTTTGGGAAGATCTCCTGGAGGAGGGCATGGCAACTCACTCCAGTATTCTTGCCTGGAGAATTCCCATGGACAGAGGAGCCTGGTGGGCTACAGTCCATGGGGTCGCAGAGTCAGATATGACTAAATGACTAAACTCAGCACGCATACTATGCCTCTGACCTATTCTCTTTGTTAAAATTAGCTATCACAGAGCATTAAAATTACACTCGTTTTATACAGAGGCTTTCTACTAGATGTAAACCAGAAGCATTGCAGACTATTTAAAAAGAGTAATTTTCTGTGTCATTCTCTGCTGTTTCTTAAATGACTTAAAATGATCTTACCACCCATCTGTATGGCATGCCCCTCATTTGGAGGGAAATTAGTGTAGCAGGAAGTATGATGAGCAATAGCAGTCTGTGTTCTGCCCCAGACCTTGGCACGTCACTAATATCCGTGAGCCTTGTTTTCTGAATTTCAAACACAGGCGTTGAGATAGAGTATTTCTGAAATTTCCATTCCCTAAAATACTTTGCAGTATCCTTCATTTGTACATGCAGAATAGATAGCACATCATTTAGTAAACATCTGAGAATGTCTAGATTCTCATTACTAAAAGAATGATCTTGTTCATCACAATGTTCTATCTTTATAAATAAGGTCAGTCTGAACTTCTATAGACATCATCAATTCAAAAGATGGTCAAGCTTATGGGGAATTGGGGAATTCACTTTAATATTGCCTGTAATGGAAGATTAGGTGCAATAGAGTATGTGAAATTATCAGATATCATGAATAATAGGCTACTCTGATCTCTCCTGCCAAAGTGCTACAGAAAAGTCTTGATTGATAGTACACTATTACAAAGGAAAAGAAAAAAAAGACAGATACTCCTGCTTCCTACAAGTCTTTTGAAAGCACACCTGAATAAATACAGCCCTAGATGAAGTGAGGAGACCATTAGTCTTGCAATAGATGGATTCTCAATGATTTAATGATGACTCAGGCCATGATCCCTGGAGAAGGAAATGGTAATCCACTTCAGTATTCTTGCCTGGAGAATCCCCATGGACAGAGGAGCCTGGCAGGCTACAGTCCACGGGATCGCAAGAGTCAGACATGACTTAGCAACTAAACCACCACAGGCCATGATACTGTCCTCAGCTCTGCACAGCATAGTGGGCAACACCAACTTACGCTTCCCATTGCAAGTTTAACACTTCACATTTTGAAGACTATCATTAATTATACGCATGAACACACACACATGAATTATGTATATCTACAAAGGAGTAGTCGGAGAAGGCAATGGCACCCCACTCCAGTACTCTTGCCTGGAAAATCCCATGGGCAGAGGAGCCTGCTAGGCTGCAGTCCATGGGGTCGCTAAGAGTCGGATACGACTGAGCGACTTCACTTTTACTTCTCACTTTCATGCATTGGAGAAGGAAATGGCAACCCACTCCAGTGTTCTTGCCTGGAGAATCTCAGGGACGGGGGAGCCTGGTGGGCTACCGTCTATGGGGTCGCACAGAGTCGGACACGACTGAAGCGACTTGGCAGCAGCAGCAGCAGCACAAAGGAGTAGTAACTTGTGATTTGTATCTTCCAGCATTTCTTAATGTCTTGTTTTGTGAAATGTATCATCTTCTAAAGCTGATGATTATATATGCCACCTGATTTTTCCAGTGAGTATCATAATAAAGTAATGAAAGTGCATCAAAGCTTCACATTTAAGCCTGAGATTAGAGGCTTACCCGGGCCAGCTGATCAGGAGCTAACGTGGGGCTGCCCTCTTTCAGATCTTCACTGTGTCTTGGGTCAGGCATGCCATTGGCCAGTGCGGCTTCATCACATTGCTAGCTACCCATCCCTACCCAAGATTCTTCATCTTCTTGCTTGACACCAGAACTTACTAAGAGCTGGCTTACTTGTCCTTTGGAATTTCGGATTCCACCCTGGAAATCTTGCTGCCTTGCGCTCACTCATACTACTTACCACTTGATAGTTGTTCTGGATTTTCTCTAGGCCTCTATTCATCTAGTCTTACTTTTTGATCAGAGATATACCTCAGTAGGGGCTTCCCTGGTGGCTCAGATGGTAGAGTCTGCCTACAATGCGGGAGACCCAGGTTCAATCCCTGGGTTGGGAAGAGAAGGAAATGGTGCCCCACTCCAGTGTTCTTGCCTCGAAAATCCCAAGGACGGAGGAGCCTGGTAGGCTACAGTTCATGGGGTCACAAAGAGTTGGACACAACTGAGCGAATTCATATACCTCAGTAGAGTCTGCATAGCCAGCCACCTGCTTTAGGTCTCCAGTCAATTCACTCTTGTCTCCCAAGCCCAGAGTATGGGCTGTAACAATGTATTGTCTCATAGGAAAAAAAAAAATCAGCTGTAAAGGAGAAAAAAAAATTAGAAAAGGAATACAGTTTGATTCCTTTAAATTAAAACTGATTATTTTTTAATTAAAAGTAATTCTAAGAGTAAGTTATCAATATGAATATAAAGTAACTAAGGTTTCTTTCATGGAGGATAAATTAAATTAAAAGTCTCAAGGACAAACATCAATAACAGCTTAAATAAATAGAATGTGTTGGACTGAAATGTCATGCCGTTTCTATTTCAGTCTTCGGTGGGAATGTTTCTGCCAATATGTGGTTTTGGCTTTATAAGGCAAATACAGGGAGGCTGTTTTTTTGTTCTCTAGATCTTTAACTGGTTATCAGTATAACCTAGCACCACTGAAACCTGATCACTGCTATTTTCACATATGCCTTCAAACTAGACTTCCCTATTTCTGCATTTCAAGGTCAACATCCCATAAAAGTAAGTGCAAAATACCAAAACATCTCTGATGCCTGTTCTCTCTCTCTTGATGTGTTTTAATGCACTGAATAACCAGATCTGACATCAATAATCTTTCCCTAGAGTCCATTTATACAATTCATAGACGCATTTAGCATAGCACCTGGCACAAAATAGAATTTTGTAATGGTAGCTATGATTAGTTTGGGGCTTCTCACACTGCCTGATTCTGAGCCTCTCATCCCTCAGGCTTAACTGTTTTCTTGTTCTAAGGGATTTAGAATGAGTCATAAATAGCATAGCTCAGACACCCAGAGTGTTCCCTGGCAGAGCCAGGAAAAGTCCCCTTCAAGATGAGGCTGGACAGTGACCCTCCATTTGCACCTTTAAACTGGCCTCTGTGCCCTTGGGTTCTACATAGACAAAACTGATTTCAACTGGCATTGTCAGTTACCAGCTTTGGGCAATTTATAAACAGTGGGTAATTTATAAACCCGTGAGTCTCTGCTTCTCTTCATTCGAGATGGCTTTAGTAACTTATTAGATGATCTGGGGTGAGATGCCTAGCTGACTCTTCCTCACTTTCCTCAGCACTAAAATGGAGTTGGACTTGTCACTATTAGCTAATCTCTAAAGTTCCATTTAGATCTAAAATTTTGTTAAATTTTTATTCACTGACAGATGATTTAAAATACCTGTAATAAAAGTCTGTCAACCACTTATATAATATTTTTCCCCTTTTGAGATTGGAAGTTTAATGTAAATAATCTATGGTGATATTCTGTATTAGATTTTGTGGCTTATGTCTATATTTTGATCTGTGAACCCTTTTTTGGCTTCCAAAACAAGTGAAAGTAAGATTCACAAGCAGACAAAATTCACTCTGTATTAATGCAACACTTAATTTTCTGTGTTCCTTGATTCACAAATCTCTTATGACAATAAAAGCACTTTCCATATTGGCACTTGAGAGAGTGGAAACAGTATATTGAATGAGTGTAAATAACAAAATTAGAACAGCAGATTCTTTGCAAAAAAGAAAAAAAATTCTCACTTCTCAGATCTTATTTTTCAAGGGAAGGACAGATTATATTGAATTATTTTAGTTGTTGTTGCTGCGTAACCGCCCACAATTTGGTGTCTTAAAACAATTGTTCTTTTTCTCAAGGTTCTCTGGTGGGTTGGTGATCTGGGTAACTCTTTGGCTGATCTAATCCGGAGTCACTCCCTTGGCTGCAGTCCTCTAATGACCAAAAGGAATGCTTCAGCCACATTTGCAATTTGAGTTGGCTGTACCTGTCACAGCCGGCTGGCCTGTCCCCTCCACAACCTGGTGATCAAGGGTTCTGAGGAGGCTAGAACAGAGGCTGCAAGCTCTCTTAAGGCCTAGGAGAGCTTGCACTGTGGCTTCTGACACATCCTATTGGTCAAAGCAAGTCACAAAACTAGTATGCCAGATACAAGAAAGTGAAGAAATAGACTCCAGATCTTTAAGGGAGGAGTAGCAAGTCACACTGTCAAAGGATGGGACACAAGGAGGAGTCGTTTACTGTAAAAATCTGTCATGACAATATACTATTTCCATAAAGACAATTTGGAAAGAACTCTTTTATGCCCATGGACGTAATACCCTTGATTTTACATACTATGTTAAATGAACAAGAGTTCTTATCATTAGCAAAACTCAGCTCTCAGACCACCATATCTGACCACCTTACCTACCTCCTGAGAAACTTGTATGCAGGTCAAGAAGCAACAGTTAGAACTGGACATGGAACAACAGACTGGTTCCAAATCAGGAAAGGAGTACGTCAAGCCTGTACAGTGTCACCCTGCTTATTTAACTTATATGCAGAGTACATCATGCAAAATGCCATGCTGGATAAAGCACAAGCTGGAGTCAAGCTTGCTGGGAGAAATATCAATAACCTCAGATATGCAGATGATGACACCACCCTTATGGCAGAAAGCGAAGGGGAACTAGAGTCTCTTGATGAGGTGAAAGAGGAGGGTGAAAAAGCTGGCTTAAAACTCAACATTCAGAAAACTAAGATCATGGCCTCCAGTCCCATCACTTCATGGCAAATAGATGAGGAAACAACAGAAACAGTTCCAGGCTTTATTTTGGGGGGCTCCAAAATCACTGCAGACTGTGACTGCAGTCATGAGATTAAAAGACGCTTGATCCTTGGAAGAAAAGCTATGACCAACCTAGACCAACATATTAAAAAGCAGAGACATTACTTTGCCAACAAAGGTCCATATATTCAAAGCTGGTAGTCATGTATGGATGTGAGAGTTGGACCATAAAGAAAACTGAGCATCGAAAAATTGATGCTTTTGAACTGTGATGTTGGAGAAGACTCTAGAGAGTCCTTTGGAAATCAACCCTGAATTAGAAGGACCAATGCTGAATCTGAAGCTCTAATACTTTGAGCCATCTGATGTGAAGAGATGACTCATTAGAAAAGACCCTTATGCTGGGAAAGATTGAAGGCAGGAGGAGAAGGGGATGACAGAGGATGAGATGGTTGGATGTCATCACTGACTCAATGGACATGAGTTTGCGCGAGCTCCAGGAGACGGTGAAGGACAGGGAAGCCTGGCGTGCTGCAGTATCTGGGGTTGCAGAGTCGGACATGACTGAATAACTGAACAACAGCAATGTATTCAGAGAGTACAGAGACATATTAAAGATAACTACTTTCCATTTTTCAGATGTTGAGGATTCTTAAACATTTAGTTTC
Organism: Aepyceros melampus; assembly: GCA_006408695.1. NCBI lineage: Eukaryota > Metazoa > Chordata > Mammalia > Artiodactyla > Bovidae > Aepyceros > Aepyceros melampus. Next base: position 62,077 of record SJXQ01013182.1, read on the forward strand.
TTCAAGATAAATTTGTGGTCTTTGGGAATTGGCTAGTTGTTCTCTTGTATTGTAAACGGAATTTCCTTCCCTCAAATCTTTTTTAGTTTCCTTCAGGAAAATCATTGGTTACATAATTCTTAAGCTATGTTATCTAAAACAGCTCATATTTTAAAAAGAAAATTAAATCTTTAATACATTCTTTTGTATTAGAAGACTTTTTTCGTGCTGTGTGCTATGCTTAGTTGCTCAGTTGTGTCTGACTCTCTGTGACCCCTTGTACTATAGCCCTTAGACTCCTCTGTCCATGGGGATACTTCAGCCAAGAATACTGGAGAGGGTTGCCATGACTCCTCCAAGGGATCTTCCCAGGCCAGAGGTCGAACCCAAGTCTCCCACATTGTAGGTGGATTCTTTACCATCTGAACCACCAGGGAAGCCCCAGAAGACTTTTTTTTTTAACACATATTTAAAAGGCAAACAATACAAAAAGGATAGTATTGTTGAAAATGATTAGTTTATAAAGGGAAATTACAAGCATGCAGCTAATCAGAAAGAACTTCAAACTCCATCAGTGAAGAAGCCAAAAGTCACTGAAGTATCAATAATGGATGTGCTAAGCCAGCCTGAAAACTAGGGCAGAAATTCATAGCACAGGTCTATGGATTGAATACGAATCCTCCTGTACCTGTCAGATTATACCATGCTTAATTCTCCAGCTCATTACCCACCTCTGTGTTGTGTGATGACCTGCAGTCCACAGGGGTGTCTCACGTCATCACTCAAATAGGTTCTTATTTTTTCAAGACAGACCTCTTAGTGATCTTTTCAGGAAAGGGGACATTTCCCCTCCATCTCTTGCTGTCTTGTCACTGGACTAATAATAGAGTTGACATATGACAGATTAAAAGAAACAAATTATAATATGTGGACATGGTGGTCTCATAGAAATGGGAGCAAAGAAGTGGGCAAAGCAGGCAGCTTTTATATTTTCCAGACAAAGGAACAATACAATTGTAGGGAACTGACAGGAAAAAGAAACCTGAGTTTCGGGTAGTTAGTTTGTGAAGAATGCAAACGGTATTTGGGCTTAGGGTAGTAAACTGAAGGAGTAACAAATTCAGCCCCCAAGGCCCCAGTTTGTGGTGGTAAGAGTGTCCTTCTGCCTGCAGATGCAGAAAGTGCTCCTTTCCTGTGAGAGACTAATTTCCTGCTTTTAAGGAGACAGGAAAGAGGGTGAGAGTGTCCCTCTTGCATTGGCTCTTAAGTAACTAATTCAAGTATCAATAGCCGCTAAGGCACATTTTGGTGGGCGCCTGCTCTGGGTCCTATAGTCCTCAGTGCCTGGGAGCCTACTGCATTAGCGTCAGTCCTGCTTCTAACATCTCCATGGCTTTCGTGTTCAAAGTGCCCAAGTGTTCCGAGGTTTCCCTTTGACCTTATGGTGCTGGGACCATGCTTGATCCCACGTGGAAGTACGCAACTGCTGCTTGCATAGCTCATAAAACACTGTATGGATTTTCATAGTCACTTCAATTTTGGTTGTATTAATTCTCTCCGAGGGGTTTATACTTAATCCATGAGGATGGCATAGGGTCATTGTATTAGTCAGGGTTCTCCAGAGAAACAAAGGAAAGAGGATGTACATACATAGAAGTTAGAGGAGATTTCTCGTAGAAATTGAGTTGCACATCTATGGAGGCCAAGAAGTCCCACACTCTGTCATCTGCAAACTGGTTTGGAGACCCAAGAAAGCTGGTAGTAGCATAAGTGAGACTAAAGGCCTGAGAACTAGGGGAGAGCCTTGTGTATGTCCCACAGCTCCAAGGCTCAAGAAACAGGAGCTCACATATCCAGGGGTCAGAGACAGACAGTGCAGCTCAAGAAGAGAGAGAATTCTCCCTTTGCCTTTTGTTTTCTTGGGGCCCCCAATGTATTGGATGATGCCTATCCATATTTGAAAGGGCAAATCTCTTTACTCAGTCTACTAAATCAAATGCTAAACTCTTCCAGAAACTCCTTCTCAGACACACCTAGATATTAATATAACACCTCACCAGCTCTCCAGGCATCATGAGCCCAATCAGTCTGACACTGAAAAGTAACCATCACAGTAATGAAACCAGGCTCTTGTTCCCATTGGCCATTTTAATCTCTATTTAAGGAAGCACACAAGAAACCCCTCTTCACACAAGTGAATTTTTTTTTACTAGAAAAAAGCAGGTAGATTCTCCATAAGAAAAGAGACATTGAGGAAAAATGATTACTGGTGACCTCACCATCCCCTGGGCTGTGCCAGAGTTTATCTGAAGTTCATTCAGTTTAGGTTCAGCTAGACACCAGACATATGATATAATAAAACATGATAGCATTAATACTTGATTTTCAGGTTTTCCCAGACAGGGAGGTCAAATTCTAGAATGTCCTGTTTTAAACACTGTGATTATTAATCCTATATCATCCCGTAATATTATAAAACTTTCCATTGAATAAACTTTTTGAAAGTGCCTTGGAAAAATAGCATACTATGGTGAAAAGAGCCTGCAGTCAGACAGACCTTTATAAACAATCATTCTCCCAAATTAACATCATATTTTAAGGCTTGTTTTCCTCGTCTGGAAAATGAGAATAATAAAATTTAATGTAGGCTTATTTGAGGGACTGAAGAAGAAAATATGTGTAAAGCATTTAGCATAATATCCGATAGGAAATAGCTGACTTTCTTACAAAGAACCTATCATTCTTTTTGAAACCTAGGAATCTACTTAGGGAATGGGAGAGAGGTCCTTTCTTGATTTTCAGTTCAGTTCAGTCGCTTAGTCATGTCTGATTCTTTGTGACCCATGAACTGCAACACGCCAGGCCTCCCTGTCCATCACCAACTCCCAGAGTCCACCCAAACCCATGTCCATTGAGTCGGTGATGCCATCCAACCATCTCATCCTCTATCATCCCCTCCTCTTCCTGTCCTCAATCTTTCCCAGCATCAGGGTCTTTTCCAATGAGTCAGCTCTTTGCATCAAGCGGCCAAAGTATTGGAGTTTCAGCTTCAACATCAGTCCTTCCAATGAACACCCAGGGCTGATCTCCTTTAGGATGGTCTGGTTGGACCTCCTTGCAGTCCAAGGGACTCTCAAGAGTCTTCTCTAACACCACAGTTCAAAAGCATCAATTCTTCGGTGCTCAGCTTTCTTTACAGTCCAACTCTCACATCCTTACATGACCACTGGAAAAAGCATAGCCTTGACTAGACGGACCTTTGTTGACAATATGCTTTTCAATATGCTATCTAGGTTGGTCATAACTTTCCTTCTACGGAGTCGGTGTCTTTTAATTTCATGGCTGCAATCACCATCTGCGTGATTTTGGAGCCCCCAAAAATAAAGTCTGACACTGTTTCCACTGTTTCCCCATCTATTCCCATGAAGTGATGAAACCAGATGCCATGATCTTCGTTTTCTGAATGCTGAGATTGAAGCCAACTTTTTCAGTCTCCTCTTTCACTTTCATTGAGAAGTTCTTTAGTTCTTCTTCACTTTCTGCCATAAGGGTGGTGTCATCTGCATATATGAGGTTATTGATATTTCTCCTGGCAATCTTGATTCCAGCTTGTGCTTCTTCCAGCCCAGCGTTTCTCATGATGTACTCTGCATAGGAGTTAAATAAGCAGGGTGACAATATACAGCCTTGACGTACTCCTTTTCCTATTTGGAACCAGTCTGTTGTTCCATGTCCAGTTCTAACTGTTGCTTCCTGATCTGCATACAGGTTTCTCAAGAGGCAGGTCAGGTGGTCTGGTATTCCCATCTCTTTCAGAATTTTCCACAGTTTATTGTGATCCACACAGTCAAAGGCTTTGGCATAGTCAATAAAGCAGAAATAGATGATTTTCTGGAACTCTCTTGCTTTTTCCATGATCCAGCGGATGTTGACAATTTGATCTCTGGTTCCTCTGCCTTTTCTAAAACCAGCTTGAACATCTGGAAGTTCATGGTCCACATATTACTGGAGCCTGGCTTGGAGAGTTTTGAGCATTACTTTACTGTTGTGTGAGATGAGTGCAATTGTGTGGTAGTTTGAGCATTTTTTGGCATTGCCTTTCTTTGGAATTGGAATGAAAACTGACCTTTTCCAGTCTTGTGGCCACTGCTGAGTATTCCAAATTTGCTGGCATATTGAGTGCAGCACTTTCACAGCATCATCTTTCAGGATCTGAAATAGCTCAACTGAAATTCCATCACCTCCACTAGCTTTGTTCATAGTGATGCTTCTTCCTAAGGCCCACTTGACTTCACATTCCAGGATGTCTGGCTCTAGATGAGTGGTGATATTATCGTGATTATCTGGGTCATGAAGGTCTTTTTTGTACAGATCTTCTGTGTATTCTTGCCACCTGTTCTTAATAGCTTCTGTTTCTGTTAGGTCCCTACCATTTCTGTCCTTTATTGAGCCCATCTTTGCATGAAATATGCCCTTAGTATTTCTAATTTTCTTGAAGAGATCTCTAGTCTTTCCCATTCTATTGTTTTCCTCTATTTCTTTGCACTCATCACTGAGGAAGGCTTTCTTATCGCTCCTTGCTATTCTTGGGAACTCTACATTCAAATGGGTATATCTTTCCTTTTGTCCTTTGCATTTTGCTTCTTTTCTTTTCACAGCTATTTGTAAGGCCTCCTCAGACACCTATTTTGCTTTTTTTCATTTCTTTTTCTTGGGGATGGTCTTGATCCCTGTCTCCTGTACAATGTCACAAACCTCTATCCATGGTTTATCATGCACTCTATCAGATCTAGTCCCTTAAATCTATTTCTCACTTCCATTGTATAGTTGTAAGGGATTTGATTTAAGTTATACCTGAATGGTCTAGTGGTTTTCCCCACTTTCTTCAATTTAAGTCTGAATTTCACAATAAGGAGTTCATGATCTGAGCCGCAGACAGCTCCTGGTCTTGTTTTTTGCTGACAGTATAGAACTTCTCCATCTTTGGTTGCAAAGAATATAATCATTCTGGTTATACATATATTAAAATGTTAATTTCTATATGTCATGATGTTATACGGAAATATTAATATGGGTAGCATTTTAATTCTTCTTTACTATGGTTGTTAGAGGGGAGATGGAGGACAAAATATAGGAAATTCCATAAGATATCCATTCCATGAATGCACTCAAAATTCGGAAGTACTACTTTTTCTTCTTTCATAAAAACTTGAGACTTACCATTCCTTCAGCAGACACTGTTGAGCACTAGTACTAGTACTTTGTCACTCAGTCGTGTCCGACTCTTTGCGACCCCATGGACTGTAGCCCACCAGGCTCCTCCCTCCATGGGATTCTCCAGGCAAGAGTACTGGAGTGGGTTGCCATTTCCTTCTCCAGTGGATCTTCCCGACCCAGGGATCGAACCCGGGTCTTCTGAATTGCGGGTAGACGCTTTAACCTCTGAGCCACCACTAAGGGAGCATAACCCTGCTCTTATGGAAGGGGACAAACAATAAACAAATGCAATACTGAACATAGGAGGCTAAGATAGGAGCATCCAATTCAAAGAAAATAACTGGGGAGATGAGGGGTTCTCTCTAAGGAAGTGACTCAAACTGAGATCTGGAGAAGGACTCAGTGAGAGTGCCATACATATGACATATTAATATGATCTAGCTGCCGTCTATGGGGTCGCACAGAGTCGGACACGACTGAAGCGACTTAGCAGCAGCAGCAGTAGCAGCAGCAGCAGCAATGTAAAGACATATGGCATATGATCATATGACATATGATCTAGCAATGTACAGACCAGGAGTACTAGGCTAGGAGAAAATCCAATAAGAAACCCAAGTGTAAGAACCTGGCATGTTTGCATGGCCAGGCTTAGGAAGAAGAAGAAAGGTGGAAGGAATGAGGCTGGCAAAGCAAAAGCAGCTATGGAAGAACAATGTGGGCTTAGACTTGAACCCCAAAGAAGAGCTTGTTTCTTTTCTTTGCAGCCTATGTCATTAAGAAGGTCAGTTGATATTACAAGGACCCACAGCATGTGGAATTCTTATTGCACTCAATATTTAACAAATGATGCATTAACCACAGAACCACCAACTGCTATTGCCCATCCAAAGACTAAGCTGCTGACCATCATTCCATCAGCTGCATGATTTTGAAATGAGCAATTAACCATAATCTTTCCTAGCTGCAGCCAATGTTTGCACAATCTGTCTTGGTAAAAAGAATAAGATTTTTGTATTTCAAGAAAGAGAAAGCAATATGGTTATACTTGCAAAGCACAGAAAGCTTTCTCTGCTCCTCAGCCTCTCAGTCCTTTCCCAGACCTCAGCTGACTTCTTTGCTTTGTATGAAAACCAGAGACACCATTCTCTATTCTGCTTTTCTTTTCTGCTTCTAGTTTGCAATCACCAAGTTTTGTTTTGTTTCGTGTTTTTGCCGGGAGTGCTGGGTGGTAATCTTTATCTTCAAGCCTAGATGATGAATATGATCTTCTCTAACTTTCTTCACTTAGTATGATAACCTCTAGGTCCATCCATGTTGCTGCAAATGGCATTTTTTCTTTCCTTTTATGTCTGAATTATATATATGTAATTATATTAATATTATATAATTATAATTATATTATAAATTATATATATTTTGTTTGTTTTTATTTTTAATTTATTTTACTTTACAATACTGTATTGGTTTTGCCATACATTGACATGAATCCACAAGTTTTTGGTTTTACTAACTGTATACCTAGGAATGGGATTGGTAGATGTTATGGTAACTATAGTTTTTTTCTTTTAAAGAGCCTTAATTCTGTTATCCACAGTGGCTGAACCAATTTCCATTCCCTCCAACAGTGTAGGCAGGATCCTTTTTCTTCATACCCTATTCAGCATCTATAATTTGTAGACTTTTTGATAATAGCCATTCTGACCAATGTAAGGTGAAACCTCATTGTAGTTTTGTTTCGCATTTCTTTAACAATTAGAAGTATTGAGCATCTTTTTGTTTGCCTATTGGTCAATCTGTCTGTCTTCTTTGGAGAAATGTCAATTTAGGGGCTTCTGCCAATTTTTTGATTGGGTTTTTTTTTTATATATATATATTGAGTTTTCTGAGCTTTTTTATATTTTGGGAATTAGGCTCTTGTTGATCATGTTGTTGGCAAATATTTCTTCCAGTCTTCATTTAGTTTATGGTCTCCTTTGCTGTGAAAAAGCTTGTAAATTTGGTTAGGTCCTATTTACTTATTTTTGCTTTTATTTCTTTTGCTTTGGGAGACTGACCTAAGAAAACACTGCTCTGACTTATGTCAAAGAAAATGTTTTGCTTATGTTCTCTTCTAGGAGTTTTATAGTTTCATGTCTTGTATTTAAGTGTTTAATCGTATATTTAAGTCTTTAATACTCCAGCTTTTCTTTTTGAGACACAAAGAAATTTTCATGTGATTGATTCACAACTAATCACACTGACTGACAAACACTGAGATGGGGAAGAGGTAAAGGAAAGATCTTTAAAAACTTAGATGTTTTTACCCTCTGGAGATCTCTGGTCTCCAGCTGCTTTGTACTACTAAGGTTCTAAGATGATTTAGTGGATGGGTACTTAGATTTTATTTCTGAAAGTTGAGTTCACCATTCTCCCTTCCTGCCTTAATAAGTCTCCATAATCTTATGGGGGAAAGCTTTGACCTTAGGAACCAAAGAGCTGTGTTCTAAGCAACCTTCACTTCAAAGTGCCAGTCTGAAGTGGGCTATTTGTAACTATTTGAGACTATTTTCTCATTACAAAAGTGAGAATAGTAATCCCTAATCTTTCATAAAGTTTGGAAGGAGAATATATGAAAATATATATATATGTTAAAAATATATAGCATTAAGAGGTTTTAAACAGAAGGTCTGAAGCATACAATATTTTATAAATAAAGGAAAAAATTATAAATTAAGAGTTCCAGTATTACTTATAATCAGATAGTCAACAATGAGATACATGATCAATTTTGCCTGATGGATAAAAAAAGAATTATTACCATATATACTATGGTTATTTTTTTACACTGTTACAATCTGGGAAGATGACAGAAACTATATGGAAGTAGGTAGTATAAAAATAAAACTGTATAAGTAATTATAGTTAAAAATATATACCTTAGGCTCTTTTCAATCATAATAAGAACAATTGAAAATATCCCAATGTTATCAAGTTATTTGCAAATAGTGAATTTAGAGAAGAACCCACACTTCTTCCTTTGATAATTCTAAAGAATGATTTCTGCCTAATGTCATTTTAGTTCTATCATATTTGTGACTTTTATTCCTTCAGTACATTTTTTCTGAGGAAACTGCTAATGTTATCAGACTTCTTAGTTGAACATAAAAACAATTGCTGCTGTGACTGGGAAAGTTATTAATGCCATACATGACCCATCTGGGGATAGGAAATTGAAAATAACTTGTTTACTTTTATATCCTGTTAGCAAAGAAGTTCAAATGGCATGCTATTAATTTTATGAAATAGAAAATGTCTAATACAATCAATTGTAACCAGCCTTTCCCACAATAGACTTATCCCATCCCATCTATTTTAAATTACAAAATTGCATAAAATTTATCATACAAAGTCATATTACAGTGTTTCCTTTTAGTTGTCTGAAACAGTAAAAGCCAGGAATTGTGCAGCACTGGAATCTGATGGTAGGAGGACAAGGTAAAGTGGAGAAGCTGCGTGAAAGTCAAACTGATGGGTATTTCTTGCAGCTGATCTGGACAGACACAACATTGGGCAAATTATTGAGGCGTTATACATCCCCAGTGGCTCAACGGTAAAGAATCCACCTGCAATGCAGGAGATGTGGCAGGAGATTCGGGTTCCACTCTTAAATTGGGATGATCCCCTGGACTAACACACTGCTTAGGAAACTAACAACAACAAATTATACAGCCATAGCATATTGAAATATTTTGGAGTTGGTATGACCCTGATTATCTTTTCTCTCCCTCAAGAATTAAGGATAGAAACATTGGCTTGTGCTGACCCTTTCTATTTTTTTTTTTTTAGGTTTCTTTTTAATTAAATTTTTAATTTTTTAAGAAAAGTTTTTGGCTTTGCCAAGCAGCACATGGAATCTTGGTTCCCCAACCAGGGATCAAACCCATGCCCACTGCATTAGAAGCATAGGGTACCAACCACTAGACCACCAGAGAAGTCCTTGACCCTTCTATTAATCTCAAGCCTTCAGGGAAATAAAAAGTTCTGTCTCACTAACTATTAAAAATTAGAGAATTTAATACAATAAAAGTGTGGATATAAGCAAAGTTCACCAGGGAACCTCCAAAAGATGAGTGGATGGAATTGAAAGTATGGACCCCTATGTAGTCAAGCACTGTAAATCAACCATTGATGTTGTTGTTTACTCACAAAGTTGTGTTCAACTCTTTTGTGACCCCATGGATGGCAGCCCACCAAGTTTCTCTATCCATGGGATTCACCAGGCAAGAATTCTAGAGTGGGCTGCCATTTCCTTCTCCAGGGGATCTTCCAGACCCAGTGATCAAACCCAAGTCTCCTGCATTGGCAGGCGGATTCTTTACTATTGAGCCATCAGGGAAGCCTGTATATCAACTATACCCCAATATAAAATAAAAGTTTTTAAAAAGAAACCTTTCTTGTGACTCTCTCCTGTAACTAGGCTCTTGGCCCAATAAGTGGCACAACTATCCATTCATTCTGCTCCTCAGGACTATGTCTAGTCACCTTGGTCTCCTCTCATTTCCCTGTTTCTAGTTTAGTACCAAGGCCTGCATATTTGTCCTGCTTTCCTCACATCCTACCTACTAGGCATGAATTATTTTTTTCCTCATGATTTTGGCTGTATTTAGGATAAAGACTAAATTCTTCCAAGGTATTTCATGTTATTTTCAAGTTCGTCCCCTGCTTCTCCACTAGGCTCACTGTACAACCCTGGTCTCTTTCTGCCCTCCAACCACATAAGCCTGCTGTTGAGTTCTTGGCCTGGTATTTCCCATCTCTTGGCCTTCCTACACACTCTAGTCTCAGTTTGAGCTTTATTTCCTTTCCCTTTTTTCCCTGATTTAATCCCACTCATCATACCTGTCTCTGTTCAATTATTTCTTCCTCTGATATGTTTCCTCTGGTCACACTGAGTCTGTTCTCCCCATAGTCCCTCAGAATCCCTTTCTTTGTAGCACTTGTCACTGTAATTGTACCTTAATTTGCATATTATATTTGCTTTTACTCACCATTAATCTCCAGAAATTTGGAATGGCCTGGGATGTCTTCAGAATTTATTAAACTTCTGTTGAATGAACAAATAAAGAAAGAAAATAATATGTGAATCTGAGGTTATATTATAGATATCACTTGGCAAAACCAGTTTCTGACTTTATTTACAGTTTAACTGTAATTGCCCTGGTAGTAGTAGTAGTAATGTAGTAGTTATTGCCCTGTTATTTCCAATAATAATTGAGCAACACAAAAGGAGATCAGTGATCCATCACAGGTCTTACCATTATCTTAAACAACTGGTTTTATAGAGAATTGTTCTCTTTTGAAAATTTAAGTCATAATGCACATGCTGAAGTTTGTGGAAAACTTCTTCTTAAAAAGATACATGTTTCGATTTCATTGTAGAGAAACTGAATTTTTTCTCATTTCTGGTGTTAAAGAAAATGTGTAATAATTTACCTGCCTTACTTTAGAGACATGTTAATAAGAAACCTCTGAAATAGATTCCACAAAGTTATCTATTTCTTAATCAAAATCCCCTTTAAATAAGAAATAAAAATACTTCTTAGAGTACCTCCTACATAAAATACTAAAAGTTAAGTCATTTTTATTTATTATATTTTGCTATGGTTGCCCATTATTTTCACATTACTTTTCAGGTCATCAATTGGCAATGTTCCTCATAATCAGTACTATCATCTCCCCAATTGAAAAGACAACAGTAATAACAAAAGACTCTAAGCTTGACCTTTAGTTTTAATTCCACATGCTTCCATTTGCTAATTGTGGGAAATTACAAAGTTGTAGGTAGTAATTATTTACACCACCATTTTTTCATGTGTACCAAAGAAAAAATAATCTCACGTGTTACTTATCACAGTTCCAAATGATCACATTTTAATTGAAAAAAGCAAGAGAATCTAAGACTCAAACATGACTTCCTAATCAAAAACTAGGAAAACTGAAGGAAAAGTAATTTGTCTTTTAATGTGTATATTAGAACCTTAAGAACTGAAAGCCTTTGTAGTGTCATAAATGTGCATTAATGATTATGGCAAAATTTCTCTCAAGATACAGATGAAATAATTCTATGAGACAATTTTATGTCCTAAAATTCTTAATGGTAATAAAAAGATTTTCATGTAATCTTTTTTTAGTATGGATGCATTCCAGTGAAAGAACAGCTTTATACATTTGCCCCATTTCTACCTTGATTCAGAAGCTATTGAAAAGTAGTGATCAAATTGCCTTCCATCTGTCCCTAGTGTTTTGCAGTGTCCCCTGGGGGAATGTAGGTCTGGGAGGGAGAGTGGGTGAACACGCCAAGCAGGCAAGATCTCTGTCCCAGCCTTACCTCAACCAGAGGAGTTCAGTACACTGTAGTTAAAAAACCCTGCTAGGAAACAAAACAATTTTTAAACACTGTTTTGAAAAGTAGGAATGAAAAAATGTTTTATTCTAACCCCATCAGTATTAAGACTTCACTGTTTAATTAATCTAAGTCTTTTACATGTATACAGGTCCAAGCTTTAGCCTAAGCTGTAGCTCCTAGTAGGACTGAAAGTCTGGAGTTCCTCTGTTCAACTGGCAAAACCACACCTGCTCATTCAGTTCAATCGCTCAGTCGTGAGCAACCCCATGGACTGCAGCACATCAGGCTTCCCTGACTGTCGCCAACTCCTGGAGGTTGCTCAAACTCATGTCCATCGAGTTGGGGATGCCATCCAAGAACACGTGCTAGAGGTTACCTTGAAAGAGGATTTGAGAAAATGCTTCAGGGAAAAAGAATATTAAGCAGAAAAACAGCCTAGAAAAAAAAAAAAAGCCCCTGATAGATCACAGGGGTTTTTCTGAGGGTTTGGTAAAGAATGGATTGCTAAATGTAAATTTTAAAGTCATTCCACTAATCGAAGTAAGCTGTGGGGCACAATGCTGTGGAACCCCTGCAAAAGAATACTTAACAGAGTTTACATAAAAAGGAGGAATAAATGCAATTTCTCATGTGGATAGAACTCCAAAGAACTCTAGGAACTTGAAGTCCCAGAAGCGGGGCTAGGCAGGTGCCAGCAGAAGTGAGAGACCAACAGAAGCACCGCAGGAACCTGGTGGCCATACCTGGCAAGGGCGACAACAGTCTGTGGATGGGACAATTCATGAGCAATTCTACAGTTCCCGGAAAAGAGGACCCCAACAAGAAAAAGGAAAAGTACTGTGCTCAATAAATGAAGACTATAGCTGAGAAGTCTGGTTCAAGAGCATGTGTGAAAACTATTTAAGGGAAGGGGGGTGTCATGTACATACAAACAGGGAGCAAGAGCCCTTGGAACACAATGACTGCTAGGAACCATTCGTACCTGCAGGCCGGCAAGGCCTGGGGGAAACACTGTGAACATTTATGAGTCATGAAATTCATAAACTGATTCTTGATTCATACTTATCTTTTAATCTTCACATTCTTCAGTCCCTTTCATTAGCTGTCACTGTTGAGTCACCCTCTCTTGAAATATCACAGATGTGTATATTCATGTATTCTTTGCAAATTATGCTTAGTCTTCAGTGGAAGTGACTATTATCTTTGATAACTTAATGAGAACTTTCATTTCAAAGATCAATCACATGCATCAAATTCCGTAAGTCATGGGTCATCCGAACCTGGAATTTAAATGAGAATCCTTACTTTATATAAAACTGTATCCTGGGGAAATAAAAACATCTGATAGACTAACCATATGTTTGAGGAACAATGAAAAATCTTTGAAAATATAAAATGTTTAGAGTAGACTAGTGACTAGTACTTCACTTTGTTTTTATTGAGCCCATTCTTATTCTATTTAAGGGACTTTTGTCATGGAGTCATAGAGCTGAAAACATATCTCCATATGCCATATAGTCTGTCCTCCTGCCTTCACACAGATGGTGGTCTAGCAGACATTCAGATATCTTCAGGGATACCTTTCTATGCTCATGCCAGTGTGAATATAAAAATTCCTATGTATAGAGAGTAAATATAGTCTCTTATATTGATTTTAGACCCTAGAAGTCTTTGTGGTGGCAGTGGTTAGTCATTAAGTCATGTCCAATGCTTGCGACCCCATGAACTGTAGCCTGCCAGGCTCCTCTATCCATGGGATTTCCCAGGCAGGAATACTGGAGTGGGTTGCCATTTCATTCTGTAGGGGATCTTTCTGACCCAGGGGTTAAAATTGCATCTCCTGCATTACAGGCAGTCTCCTGCATTGCAGGTGGCTTCTTTACTGTTGAACCACCAGGGAAATGCAAAAGTCTTTGAGATGCCATCCTTATCCTTTGTTACTATTATCCGTTGTTTTCCCTTCCCACTGATTAGAATGGAAACTCCAAGCTAAGTAACAATGAGACAGGCTGGCCAAGAAGGGACAAGGGATTGGAAACAAGACATGGATACCGAGGTGAGATAGACCCACCAAGTCTAACACTGCAGAGAATGAGTGGTTTGGAAAGGGAACAAAGTACATGCACATTTAAGAATAATATAAGCAAAAAGTAGATTGTGGTAAATGTCTGTGGTAGGCAGAATCATGTCTCTCCACCCTGTTTCCTAAGATGGTGACGTTTGAATCCTTAGAAGCTGCAGATATGTTACCTTAGGTGGCAAAAAGGATTTAGCAGATTAAGTTAAGGACCTTGGGGATATGATCCTGAATTACCCAGGAAATGCAATCTAATCACTGGATCCTTAAAACTGGAAAACAAGAATGATCAGAGTGAGCTATCAAGAGAGACACAGCTTTACAGGCTTTGAAGGTGGAGGAAAGGTCCATGAGCCAAGGAATGAGGGAAGCCACTCGAAACTGGAAAAGGCCAAGAAATGGATTCTCCCCTAGAGCTTCCAAAAAGAACCAGCCCTCCTGACAGCTTGAGTTTAACCCAGTGAAACGTATGTACTCTTCTAACCTACAGAACTGTAAGATAATCAAACTGGACTATGTTAAGCTATTAAGTTTCTTGCCATCCATTTAGCAGCAATAGAAAACCAATATGACTAATAAGTTTAAGTCTCCCTTATTCTGCCCTTGACTGCTTACATTCTGTTCTCAAAACACATCCAGAGTGATCCTTTTAAAACAAACAACAGAGCGAGTCTCTTTACTGATCAGAATCCTCCAGTGGCTTCCAGTCTCAATCAGAGTGAAAACAAAAATCCTCATCATGGCCTCCAAGGTCCTATGCCTTCTGTCCCGTCATTTACTCTGACTTTATCCCCCACTGTTCTCCCTCTTGCCTGACTGACCACCTTGCTCCTCCTGGAACTCACTTGGCATACTTCTGCTTTAGGACTTCAGGACTTGGAACTTGGTATCCCTGTGATTGAAAATCTCCTTTGATAGCCACATGACTCACTGCTATACTTTGTTTAGGCCTTTGTTCCAATGCAACCCATTAAGAGAATATTCTATGATCACAAATAAATTGGATTTGAAACCTCCCACTTTCACCTCCCACTTTCACCCGTTTCCATTTTCTTGCTTTATTCTTTGTCACATCACTTTTACATATAATATACAAAACCATTCTACATATATTGTATTTATTTACATTATTCATTACCTATCTCTTTCCATTAGAACTGAAAACCTATTAGTTCATGGAGTTTTTCCTATTGTATTCATTGGTGCTCCTCCAGTGCCTAGGATGTTGTCTGGCATGGAATTGGTGCTTAATACATATTTATTAAATAAATGAAAATGATATTAGAATTAAAAGAAAGAATAACTTTAGATGTCTATTCTTTTCTTGATCTCATAGTGACATTTATATTCGATGGAACCCAGATAAAAGATTTTTAAAAACAACTTATAACTGTACACAAATCAATAATTTTATAGTTTATCTTGGGTTACTTAGATTTAGAATTAGTCTTTATCGGTTTTTCCAGTAGTCATGTATGGATGTGAGAGTTGGACTGTGAAGAAAGCTAAGCACCGAAGAACTGATACTTTTGAACTGTGGTGTTGGAGAAGACTCTTGAGAGTCCCTTGGACTGCATGGAGATCCAGCCAGTCCGTTCTAAAGGAGATCAGCCCTGGGATTTCTTTGGAAGGACTGGTGCTGAAGCTAAAGTTCAGTACTTTGGCCCCCTCATGCGAAGAGTTGACTCATTGGAAAAGACCCTGATGCTGGGAGGGATTGGGGGCAAGAGGAGAAGGGGACGACAGAGGAAGAGATGGCTGGATGACATCCCTGACTCGATGGATGTGGGTTTGAGTGAACTCCAGAAGTTGGTGATGGACAGGGAAGCCTGGCATGCTGCAATTCATGAGGTCACAAAGAGTCGGACACGACTGAGCAACTGAACTGAACTGAATCCAAGATATCTCAGTACTTCCAGCTTAATTCTCAAACTTAGCAATGCACTAGTGACTGTGATTATGAACTTTGCCTTGGCACACTGTTTGTATCACTCATTTGGTTTTGTGAAATTGGGATATGCTTAGTGGCACATGTGCTGTACTTCCACAGCCTCTTCTTAATTTAAAATACATTGGACACAACTGCTGTAATTCATGTCTCTATCACTAAAAATTAGCATGGTAATCTGGAATGTAGTTTGTCAGCACACACACATGCACATAGAATTGTTTTTCAAGTGAATATCTTTCTTCCTTCTACCTTTATTTCCATGTAAGCGTCATTAAAATTTGCCAAGTCTTTCCTGGAGTTGTCTCCCTGTCTCACTCTAAATCAATACTAAGTATCATTTACTTTGGGGGGCGGGCTTATTGATTCACTGAACCTAGTTTAAAGAATTTATTACTTTGAATTTTGTCATAAAACTTTGCTTAAATGAATGTTGTCATCCTCACAGAGGAATAACCCCAAACTTCTCTGCTATCTGCCATTTGGAACTGTTTCTTTCCCTAATTAGGTTTTCTACCAAATGTTATTTTATTGCTTTATTTTTTTCCAAGTGAGAGTCCTAACAAGATAAGATATTGATACTGATTTTGTAACATAAGGCTGAAGATGCATTTTATTTCTTTTTAATTTTTTTTTTCTCTTTTGGCCACACCACCAGCATGAAGGCATGTGGGATCTTAGTTAGGGATGGAACCCTCATGGCCTGCCTTGGAGGCTTGAAGTCTTAACATTGGACCACTGATGCATTATATTCCATAGCATCCAATGGGACCAGCTTCCAAAATGAGTATTAATATTCATTATCTCACACTGTACAGGCATTGCTGTTGTTCAGTCATTAAGTCATATCCAACTCTTCTATCCCATGGGCTGCAGCACGCCAGGCCTCCCTATCCTTCACTATCTCGAGGAGTTCACTCAGACTCATGTCCATTGAGTCAATGATGCCATCCAATCATCTCATCCTCTGCCGTCCCCTTCTCCTCCTGCCCTCAGTCTTTCCCAGCATCAGGGTCTTTTCCAATGAGTCAGCTCTTCTCATCCAGTGGTCAAAGTATTGAAACTTCAGCATCAGCCCCTCCAGTGAACATTCAGGGTTGATTTCCTTTAGGACTGACTGGTTTGATCTTGCAGTCCAAGGGACTCTCTCTAGAGTCTTCTCCAGCACCACTTTGAAAGCATCAATTCTTTGGCACTCAGGCTTCTTTATGGTCCAACTCTCCATCCATACATGACTATTGGAAAAACCATAGCTTTGACTATACAGACCTTTGTTCACAAAGTGGTGTCTCTGCTTTTTAATATACTGTCTAGGTTTGTCATAGTTTTTCTTCCAATGAGTGAGCATCTTTTAATTTCATAGCTGCAGTCACCTTCTGCAGTGATTTTGAAGTCCAAGAAAATAAAGTCTCTCACTGTTTCCATTTTCCCCCATCTGTTTGCCATGAAGTGATGGGACTGGATGCCATGATCTTAGTTTTTTCAATGTTGAGTTTTAAGCCAGCCTTTCCACTCTTCTCTTTCACTTCAAGAGGCTCTTTAGTTCCTCTTCACTTTGACGTTAGGGTGGTGTCATCTACATATCTGAGGTTATTGATATTTCTGCCAGCAATCTTGATTCCAGTTTGAGCTTCATCCAGTCCAGCATTTTGCATGATGTCCTCTGCATATATAAGTTAAATTAGCAGGGTGACAGTATACAGCCTCGACATACTCCTTTCCCAATTTGGAACCCGTCTGTTGTTCCATGCCAGTTCTCTTGCTTCTTGACCTAGAGGCAGGTTTCTCAGGAGGCAAGTAAGGTGGTCTGGTAGTCCCATCACAATACTATACAATCACGTATAGGTTAAAAATTGACTGACTCACTCTGAGTCAGGTTTATTTAAATTGACTAAGGTTAAACAGGGCTTCCTTGATAGTTCAGTAGTAAAGAATTCTCTTGACAATGCAAGAAACATGAATTTGATCCCTTGGTTGGGAGGATCCCCTGGAGAAGGAAACAACAACCCACTCCATTATTCTTGCCTGGTAAATCCCACGGACAGAGGAGTCTGGTGGGCTACAGTCCACTGGGTTGCAAAAGAGTCAGACATGACTTAGTGACTAAACAACTACACAACAGCAACAACTAAGTTAAAAAATAGTTTAAGAATTTGATGTGATGGTGAGGGAGGTGAGGTACTGTGAGGTTGTATTGTATTGCGGCACTTAGTATTGTGATACCAATCTGGAGTTTTCCCAATGGGCCATGTTCTTTTTCTATAATTACCCCAGGCAGATGTCACATAGTATCTTCTTATACATTTTCATTGACAGACAATGCAGCCCTACAGAAGCAGTTCTTTCCATTATTGGTTGGTCTCATTGATGAGCAGCTTTGTATATTCACGGGGGAAAATGCTAAGTTCCAGTGCTTTTCATTGACTGGTTCTAGTTCTAGCTTCTGGGGCAACCCAAAGAATTAATACTTCCTACTCTTCTTCACATTTGACAATATCAGTAAAAAGACCATATAGGTACAACTATGTTAAATAATCTACATTATGGTGTGACAAGTCCATCAAAGAAGAAAACATTTAAATAAATTATAGAACGGTGTTTCTCAAGTAGTAAGAACATGCCAATATCATGATCTCAAGCCACTCTGCTAATGTGCTCAGTCGTGGCTGACTCTTTGTGACCCCGTGGACTGTAGCCCACCAGGTTCTTCTGTCCATGGAGTTTTCCAGGCAAGAATACTGGAGTGGATTGCCATTGCCTGTATCTGGTGGGAATAGTTTGGTCATATTCTTCAGGTGTATTAAAGAGAAGAAAGAGTGAGGGTCGCTGCTATAGTGAATGATTTCTATCTCTCCAAGGACAGAAGATGAACTATATTGGAATCTTCATTACTCTGCTTTTGAGGGCTGTCAGACATATTTTTGAAATGCTCCTGGTAGCAAGGTATTGCTACCCAGTTCCTTGCTCTTTCCTTGAATTAGACAAAGATATTTACCTGCTGATGGAAGTCATAAGGATCATTAAAACTGTACGTCTCCTCTTTTGTTTTTATTCTTATTGACTTATTAATTTGGCTGTGCTGGGCCTTCACTGCAGCATGCAGGCTTCTCTAGTTGCAAAGTGTAGCTTTCTCCACTTGTGGCGTATGGGCTTAGTTGCCACAGGGCACGTGGGATCTTAGTTCCCCAACCAGAAATCAAAACTGAGTTCCCTTCCTTGGAATGCAGATTCTTTGCCACTGGACTTCCAGCGAAGTACCCACACTTCTCCTCTTAAATACAAATAAAGTTCATGATAAAAATAGACTAACAAACATTTTTTGAGTGAATAGATTGCTCCTTATCTGAGGCTCTCAGAAACCTTTATCCTTTAGATGCTACAGAAGCAAGAAATATTTCTGAGCTAGATTTAAAAAAAAAAATTTCACTCACCAAACCTGATACAATTATTTCTTAGGGTTTCTGGATAGTTTTTGAGTAAGAAACTTGAGGAAATCACTACAGGATGAAGAAAGAATTGTGCACACCTCTGTAAGTGTGTCCAAGACTGAGATGTCTAGTGCTGCCAATACTCTGATTTATTTTTAAAAAGTCAACCAAACACTTTTATGTAAATAAAATTCTAAGTTATATGCCTCATTTAGTGATTACAAAAAAAAATTTAGTGTAAGTTCACCTATATGGTTTGATTTAATAATATTTACATTCTATTTGGCTAAATAGCAACAATAAGAAATAACATTCTATTTTACTCTGGAAACCACATTTGGAAATTATAAAAAGATGAATCTGTTAAGCAAGTGGATTGTAGAGATATATTTCCATAATTTTTTGTATTAAGATTATATGCTCAGTTTCAAAGACATAAGAGGCTATTCAATAGACTGCTATTTATATTTTGTTTTCTATTTTCAGAGAATGAGGATTTATTTCTAATTAAAGTGCAATAAAATCATATAATGATAAAATTATTTCTTGATAATTTTTTATTAAAGAAAATATTTAATAACATTTTAAAGGTAACTCATGCAGAATCATGTCTAGTGTCTATTATTAATTTATAAAATATATCTAAGTGCCTAAACACACTGATATAGGTTTCAAATATGTTCTTGTTTCAGGAAGCTGTTTGGCTCTTTAAGATACAGGGTCTGAGCAGAAAAATGTCAAGAAATGGTGGTTCATGAGGAAAAGGGGCAATATAGTGTCATTTCCCTGGTCTTTTAATTAATATCATAAAGGAGTCTGAAATATTTTGATTACCTTTGTATACAAATAATTTTGGATTTATTTAAAAATTTCGGTGCAATTTTATGTGAAATAGGTCCCTCCTCTTTGAAGTATTTGTTAATTCTTCTTCTAGAATCAATTATTCATTTTCTATGCCGCTGTAGCATTTCATTGATTTAAATAAAATTTTAGCTGGCTCTGTACTTTGTTTTTGAACCATATGTCATGGAAATCAGGGATGGGAAGAGTAAAGGAAAGGACCAATTAAAAATAGATATTAAAGAATATACATATAAATAATTACTTGTATATCTATATAAATAATTACTTATATATCTATATAAATAATTACTTGTATATATATATATATAATTACTTATAGTAAAGGATAAGGGAGAACCAAGTATATATTTATTATAGTACATATATAAATATATATGCATTTTACAGTATTTTTAGTAAAAATAAATAGTAGAAAAATGAAAGTGAAAGAGGATAGTGAAAAAGGTGGCTTAAAACTTAACATTCAGAAAACTAAGATCATAGCATCTTGTTCCATCACTTCATGACAAACAGATGGGGAAACATAGAAACAGTGACAGACTTTATTTTGGGGGGCACCAAAATCACTGCAGATGGGGACTGCAGCCATGAAATTAAAAGACACTTGCTCCTTGGAAGAAAAGTTATAACCAACCTAGACAGCATATTAAAAAGCAGAGACATTACTTTGCCAACAAAGGTCCATCTAGTCAGAGCTATGGTTTTTCCAGTAGTCATGTATGGGATGTGAGAGTTGGACTATAAAGAAAGCTGAGTCCGAAGAATTGATGCTTTTGAACTGCGGTGTTGGAAAAGACTTGAGAATCCTTGGACTGCAAGGAGATCCAATCAGTCCATCCTAAAGAAAATCAGTCTGAAGATTCATTGGAAGGACTGATGCTAAAGCTGAAACCCCAATATTTGGCCACCTGATGTGATGAACTGACTCATTGGAAAAGACCCTGATGCTGAGAAAGATAGAGGGTGGGAGGAGAAGGGGACGACAGAGGATGAGATGGTTGGATGGCATCACAGACTCAATGGACGTGAGTTTGAGTATGCTCCGGGAATTGGTGATGGACAAGGAAACCTGGCGTGTGTGACACTGAGCTCAGTTTAGTGCCACATTTCAGATCTTAGTTTTCTGAATGTTGAGCTTTAAACCAACTTTTTCACTCTCCTCTTTCACTTTCATCAAGAGGCTTTTTAGTTCTTCTTCACTTTCTGCCATAAGGGTGATGTCATCTGCATATCTGAGGTTATTGATATTTCTCCCATAAATCTTGACTCCAGCTTGTGCTTCATTCAGCCTGGCATTTCACGTGATGTACTCTGCATTTAAGTTAAATAAGCAGGTTGATAATATACAGCCTTGACGTACTCCTTTTCCTATTTGGAACCAGTCTGTTGTTCCATGTCCACTTCTAACTGTTGCTTCCTGAGCTGCATACAGGTTTCTCAAGAGGCAAGTCAGGTGGTCCGGTATTCCCATCTCTTTCAGAATTTTCCACAGTTTATTGTGATCCACACAATCAAAGGCTTTGGCATAGTCAATAAAGCAGAAATAGATATTTTTCTGGAACTCTCTTGCTTTCTTGATGATCCAGCGGATGTTGGCAATTTGTTCCTCTGCCTTTTCTAAATCTAGCTATATAGGTATTATTGTGGACACAGCAGGGAAAGGAGATGATGGGATGAACTGAGAGAGTAGCACTGAGATATATATATATATATATATATATATATATATATATATATTGCCGCTGCTGCTGCTGCTGCTGCTGCTGCTGCTAAGTCACTTCAGTCATGTCCAACTTTGTCTGACCCCATAGATAGCAACCCACCATGCGTAAAATAGATAGCTAGTAGGAAGCTGCTGTACAGGGAGCTCAGCTCACTGCTCTGTGATTACCAAGAGGGGCAGAATGGGGTCAGGGTGGGGGGCAAGGCTCAAGAGGGAGGGGATACATTTATACTTATAGCTGACTCACATTGTTGTACAGCAGAAACTAATACAACATTGTAAAGCAATTATCCTCCAAATAAAATAATAATACTACTAATAAAGAAATAGGTCTTAAAATATAATACAGGAGGCTTGCAAGTATTTCTGAGACACGTCAGATTGCATAAAGTTATAGAAGCATATACGTATGAGGGGATCTAAACATCGGACCCTGTATCTGTAACATAGATACATACAGGGATGGAGTTAAGTGAGGCTCAAAAATTAGGTTGCACTAAAGTTGTTCACAATTTCACACCCATGCTTAGAAGTTTAGATTTAATTCTGCATATAAGGAAAGTTTTACATGGTATTCACCTCCAATAGAGTAGACTCCCTTAGGGCAGAGACTGAACTCACAGGTTTTTGAGATCAACACCATGTCCCAGCATTTAACACAATGCACAGCACATGATTAACACCCTGTAAATATTTGAATGCATGAATTGTGCACAAAACTAGATTATTGCCACAGAGTTAAAAGCTAGATTGCAAGAGCCCCAGAACAGGAGGAATAAAAATGCAGAGTTAAAAGAAGTTTTGCTTTGTAGGTGATTTTTATGTGGAAAAAGGGGGTTATTAGAAAAGGAGCTTTACATGGAAATTACCATTACTTTGTTACATTTTGGTGGAACATGTAAAATATACAGGGACTTCCCAGGTGGCCTGGTAAAGAACCCACTTGCCAATACAGGAGATGTAAGAGATGCGGGTTTGATCTCTGGGTTGGGAAGATCCCCTGGAGGAGGGCATGGCAACCCACTCCAGTATTTTGCCTGGAGAATCCCATGGACAGAGGAGGCTGGCAGGCTACAGTCCATAGGCTTGCATAGAGTTGGACATGACTGAAGCTACTTAGCATGCATGCACACACATACAATATACAATTTCTGTAAGCTATATTTAATTAAGATGAATAATACCTTTATTTTAACCTCCTTTCTTTAGGCTAAATTCCTCACCACCACGGAAAACAACAGCTTCATTTAATAGTAGAACTAAAGAAAAAAATCACTTCTGACTGAGATCATCTCTGTTGACCCCTACCCGCAATGTTTAGCAGCTATTGTTTGGTTCTCTCTAAATGCTGTATGTAAAAAAAAAAACCATGCAGATGTCATGGCAGCAAGCATCACAGCAAAATGAAGACACATTTCTATTTTAAGAGCCAAAATAACCAATCAAATGATGGGGAAATGTACAGGTATAGAGTGTTTTATATTCTGGTTTTGAAAATTTGGTCCTTACATGTGAAATGCTTATTTCTGAAAGAGAATGAAATAGCAGATGGGTAAACTTTTTTTTTTCTTTGAAGTTAGGAAGGCATTTTCACAAAAGCACCTCCTTCTTCTCTGAAGTGTATTTCTAGACAGGAAGAGGGAGAGTGCCATTCTTTGTAGGAACTGCAAATAAACTCCAGTCTGCCATCTTAATTAACAGAGAACCTAGCTTTTACTGCAGAAATGGAAAAAATAAAATTCTCAAGAGACAACCAACACTTGAAGTTGTCATAAGGACTTGGCTATGAAGGTACATGATAAAAGAACTCCACAGTTTCACAAACCTTGCTAATCTGCATTTACAAATAGGGTTGGCAGTTAAGGGAAGCAAATAGAGAGGGAGAATTTGGGAATTTAAGTCAAGGTGTAAATTTTTGCTTATTTTGTGTGTTATTCAACCACAAACCATTAGTAACAATTAACCACGTGGTATTTACCCTCAAGAATACTCTTCCAAGAGATATAAATCTAAGAATGAACAAGATCTCACCCCTGCCCTCAGGAAGTTTAAGAGTTCTTGTGGAGATAGACAAGTTAATAGGTAAATTAGATTGCACAGTGAATTACAATAAAAGTCAAGACTATAGAGAACCATAAGAGTTGCTATAAAGAGTCAAGTTATCTCACCCAATCTCGGGTTAAAAATCAGAGGAAGATGCCAAAGAAGTGAAGTCTAAGCTGAGTCCTAAAGATGGGTTGGGATTATCCATTTGAGGAAGGGGAAGGATGGCATAGCAGAGACGAGTGAGAAAATGGCAAGCTCTGAGAACTTCAAACTGTAGAAATGCGGCAGAAACATAAAGTGTCAGAAAATGTCAAGAGATGAGAGTCAAGGAAAAAGCAATACATGGAGGACAAGCAGCTTAAAACATCAGAGTAGGATAATCAAATTTGTACTTAGCTATACTCCTAAAACTGGATTGAAAAAGGCCAAGACTAGGGTCAAGGAGGGTCGAGAGATTATTTCAGTAGCTTAAAGGAAGAATGATGACTCTCAGTCACATCCATGGTGGGGAGATCTTCAAAAATATGAGGGAGGTACCTTGAGGCAAGGGAGAGTAGAAGTTCAGGATGACTTCTAGTTTTCCTTGTTGACAACTGGGTAAGTGGTTGTATGTTCTTAGAGATCTGGAACAAGGCAGATGAGCATGGAAGCTAGTGTGTGGAGGTGGATGGAGATGAGGAGGGGGGAGGGATTAGCTGAATTTGTGAAATCTGTTGGATACCTGAGGAAGAAATTCAAGACAATGAGTTTAATGTAAATAGTTTATACAGACATATGACTAAATATGTAGAAACAAATGAGGGAAAGAGTATTCTGTTTTTTTTCTAAAGTTAATTAATTTATTTTTGGTTGCATTGGTGTGAGTGGGCTTTCTCTAGTTATGGTGAGCAGGGGCTACTCTATTGCTATGCGTGGGCTTCTCACTGCAGTGACTTCTCTTGCGGTACCTGGGCTCCTGGGAGCATGGGCTTCAGTAATTGTGATATGTGGGCTTAGTTGCCCCATGGCATATGGAATCTTCCCAGTCCGGGATCAAATCTGTCTCCCTTGCATTGGCAGGTGGATTCTTAACCACTGGACCACCAGGGAACTCCAGGGTCCTCTGTTCTATTCTAGAGTCATTTTTATTACTTATCTGTCAGTATCAAATGTGAAAAACAAACTATGGCTTCCAGGAATATATTTTATAGTCTTTTGGTGCAAATCTTTTCCAAAGTGGTAACTTTCTACAGGTATCTTGAAAAACTATGATGCAAATTTATTTCAGCCCAGATTATTTTACTGATCCAGTATTCTTGCCTGGAGAATCCCAGGGATGGGGGAGCCTGGTGGGCTGCCATCTATGGGGTCGCACAGAGTCAGACACGACTGAAGCGATGCAGCAGCAGCAGCAGCAGCATTTTTTGTGTTAAAACTGTTGTGCGGTAAGTTTAATACTTACACTCAAAAATAATTTTATTAGATTATTTTGTTACTTTATTTAGCTATATCATTGTATATGTGGTTAAAGCAATTATCTTTGCATGATACTGTTTTTATTCAACAGAAGACAGTTTACTAGTTCAAGCTGTTTACTGTAAAATTCAAGTAATATTTTATATTTCTGTATAGAAGCTAGTCAATGGCTAAGACCAAAAATCATATGAATTAAATTGGAGTAGTAATAGAAGTGTTTAAAAATATAATTTGTTTGGGGTATAAAAGAATGCTTGAAGGAATTGTACATAATTACCTTTGCAACTTCCCTGGTGGCTCAGATGGTAAAGAATCCTCCTGCAATGCGAGAGACATGAGTTTGATTCCTGGGTTGGGAAGATCCCCTGGAGGAAGGCATGGCAGCTCACTCCAGTATTCTTACCTGGAGAATCCCCATGGACAGAGGAACCTGGTGGGCTATAGTCCATGGGGTTGCAGAGTTGGACACGACTGAGTGACTAATACACACCTTTGCAACTATAACATGTAGCACATGTGCAGAGAAATAAGCCAAACTTCTGACTAGTGGTCATGCTACTCCTTGTTATGTCTTCTATTCTCTGTCACACAATGGTGATGGTTGCTTTTTAGTAGTCAAAAGACCTTCCTGCTGGAACATTACTGGGGAAAATCCTCCCTGGGGCAGGAAAATAAACTGTTGTTTACAAGCTAAAGAGCACGTGCGGAACTGCAAGCTTTTCAAGGCAGCCCATTGTATGTACACCACAAAATCTGGCCTGAGAACATCAGCTCAACAGAGAGACAGAATATTCCCTATTTCTTTTACTTACGATGAATTCTTTATGCAACTGACCATCACCAAAATTTAGTGATGTACTCAGAATCTTAGTTTCTCAGAGTTGGATAGAGCCCCTAGGATCCTTACTACACCAGTTCTCATGAGTTGATATCTACTGCTGCTGCTAAAACGCTTCAGTCGTGTCCAACTCTGTGTGACCCTATAGACGGCATCCCACCAGGTTCCCCCCTCCCTGGCAAGAACAATGGAGTGGGTTGCCATTTCCTTCTCCAATGCATGAAAGTGGAAAGTGAAAGTGAAGTTGCTCAGTCGTGTCCGGCTCTTAGCGACCCCATGGACTGCAGACCGCCAGGCTCCTCCGTCCATGGGATTTTCCAGGCAAGAGTCTGGAGTGAGGTGCCATCGCCTTCTCCGTGCGTTGATGTCTAGTGTCTACCTGATGCCTCTCTCAACTACTCATTGACTTGATTACTTGCCTCTGGACAAATTCCACTGAGATTATCAAAATATCAATTGCACGCATTTAAATTGGGAAAAATAATAAGGAATAGTATTTTCAATGGGTTCATTGTTTTCAGCTTAACTATAACGACATCTTGACTATAGTACTTTCTAGTGGTGTAACATTAGGAAAATCACTTAACCTGTGTTTACTCATTTATGAAATGAGTCAATGATATTAGTTGAATTCTTATAGTAATATTTTAGGTTTGTTATAGGAAATAAATGAGTTAACATAAATAAAGCCTTTAGAACAATGTGTGGCACATAGTGATTTAGAAGAATCAGCTAATGTTTGTGGAGTAGGATGCAAATCAATCTGGAGAAAAGACATAAGTGCTTTCTATCAGTGATTCCAAATATCCACAAATTTTTTTTTCTTAAAGCTTAGAATTTTCAAAAAACTGGAAAAACACCACAGTTCAAAAGAGAATAGCTTTTGAGTAGTAGTGTTTCATCTTTGAAAATAACAGAGGAAACTAGAAGAAAATTAATTAAAGCTGCTAAAGGTCGAGATATTTTTGATCAGTAATATTTTGTTTTTGTTCTTATTTTCCACTATCTGGAAACCAGAAATTGTGTTTACAATAACCCAAATCTCCTCTCCTTTCCAATTTAAATGAATCCACTTTGACTCCACTTCAATGCATGGTTTTATCATTTTATATTCACAATATGCTATTCATCTTCTCTGAACTTGCCTCACTACCTCTGACAATCAGAATCCCCTCGGATGAATTTCACAGACACTTGAAAATTAATTCTGCAAAAAGGTTAAGGAGGCCATTGAATTTTTTAAAGAATACTTTTAACGTAGATCTCAATAGTCATCTGAATAATATCCAGGCTTCTTGCCCACTTTTTGAATAATAAGTGTATCCATGAGAGAGATGGGAAAGGATCAATAGAGAAGAAACTTTACAAAACTTCTGGAGTAGATGCATCATGGTTTTATGCTGAAATAATTCTAAAGCCATAAGGTAAATACAAATCTTAAAAGAATCACATTGACATAAATAGTAGGCTATGGATTTTTGACAGTTCATTGCTTCTTTAATAAAAAAAAGCATTTATGTTTCTGGCTATTATTTTCAGAGATTCATCCACAGTTATAATTATTAATTACAAAGAAAAAGCTAAGAGAATTTTCCATCTAATGAAATTTTAACAAATAATCTGTTACTCTTCAGCCATACTGTCATATTAATTAGTTTAGAATTACATGTTATAATCATTGTGATTATTGCTTTTGGCTTGGATGAGGGACCTTTTGAGTAATAATTAGTTTTTTTTTGTTTTTTACAGAAAGTAGTGAAACAATGGCATGATTTCCTTTTATGTTTTACCTTAACAGTCTTATTTTTGACAAGTTAAATGACAAAATGGATGTATTCCTATAGTCAGGACACTAAAGTGGATTCTGTGAAAAATAAACATCATTTCCCACAGAGTTCAAATGATCTACCTTCTCTATTATCTGGAGAGATTAATTTAGCTGCTGGACTCAAGTCTGATTGGCTTTTTTAAAAGCATTTGCTTTCTGATGTGTCAGGTGTGAGGAAACTATGTCTTTGAGCTACTTTGAGTATTAAGATTGCTGAGTGAAGATTCTGATGAAATAATATGTGAAAGCTCTTTGTAAACATTAATGTACTCAAAAATTCAGTTTTTGTTGGCTTGTGGTATATCATTAATATTTTTAGCAAAGTGGTGATAAAATCAGAATTATTTTTGGATTTATATGAATGTAGGTTAAAGGATGTCCTATAGTGAGGGAAGACTACAGTCTGGGTGATGAGATAGAAAATTATTTGTAATAAAAATTATTGGCTTGTGAGCAAATCAATGGCAACAGAAAGGACAGGACAAATAATATGGAGGTAGGGAACTTAGGTGCATATTAAAGTTCCTTTTAACATTAACATTCAATTAGAATTTGATAAAAAAGATCAAAAGATGTATGCTTTGCCATCCATATGCTGCTGCTGCTGTTAAGTTGCTTCAGTTGTGTCTGACTCTCTGAGACCCCAGAGATGGCAGGCCACCAGGCTCCCCTGTCCCTGGGATTCTCCAGGCAAGAACACTGGAGTGAGTTGCCATTGCCTTCTCCAATGTGTGAAATTGAAAAGGGAAAGTGAAGTCGCTCAGTCGTGTCCGACTCTTAGCGACTCCATGGACTGCAGCCCACCAGGCTCCCCTGTCCATGGGATTTTCCAGGCAAGAGTACTGGAGTGGGGTGCCATTGCCTTCTCCGAAGAAACTACTACTCAGATATAAAAATATGAAATTTTGTAACAACATGGATGGACGTGTAGAGTATTATGCTAGGTGAAGTAAATCAGAAAAGACACATGCTATTACTTACATGTGAACTCTAAAAAATACAACAAACTGGTGAATATAAAAAAAATAAGAAATAGACTCACAGATATTGAAAACAAAGTGGTTACCAGTTGAGAGAGGGAAGAGAGGAAGGACAATATAGTGTTATGGGAATAAAAGGCACAAACTATTAGATACAGAATAAGCTATAAGAACACATTATAAATATTGAGAATATAGCCAATATTTTATAATAACAATAAAGAAGTATAACTTTTAAAAATTTTGAATCAACTATATTGTATACCTGTAACTTACATAATATTATGTCAACTATACTTCAATAAAATTAAGAATTAAAAACAAAGACTTACAAGAGAGGGTTTGGGGTGGAATATAGGGAAAATGTGATAAATAAGATTTCAGATTTTATTTTTAATATTAGAGTCTAAAAGGATATAAAAGGAAAAATATCTATCAGGCATCTTGCTTGGGGCCTTGAAGCTTATGAGGGTAGTAGATTTAGAGTGAACTCTGTTAGAGTCGTCTGCCTACAGAAGATGAAAGTTGAGATTTGAAATCTCCTGGAGTATTTCATGTCTGATCTTATGAGAATTTTATTTCTTTCAAACCCAAGAATAAAACCGGGGCTTTGATTGTGCATTGCTAGGTCCTTATAATTAGTGGCATACTAGTTTCCAGGGCTCGTGTTGATGTGCAAGGCCCTGTGAGCTGAATTAGAGCAGCCAGAAGCAACGAAAGAGTTAGCGCTGTAGTGGAAGAAGAAAGCAGGAAATCAGAGGTTAAGGACCAACAGAGAGATTCGGAGTATCAAGAAAAAAGCTGCTAGTTAAGATATAAAAATGAAATTAATTAGTTCAGGAATAGATGGGAACCCAAGGGGTCTGTAAGTTGAGGTTAATGATTCTGGACTACTTCTGGGAACACAGCAGGTTGCTAGGAATCACTTTTTAAAGATAGTGGGCCAAATCTAATAATATAAAATATTTACCCAGATAATCAGCCAATCTTCCACTTCCCTATGTTCCTCTTCAGCGTATCCCTTAAATACATTGTGAATTTGTATAAATTTCAAGAGACACTGCTAACCTTACCTACTGTTATCTCAAAGCCTTTTCCCAAAAGTAGCGGTAAATTCATTTTCCTGAACACAGACTATGCTCTTTTCTTTTGTTAATTGAATTATAACACAACAGGAAAGATGTACAAGGCCTAAGTGTATATATTTCAAGTAATATTATTTCTGATACATCTTTGTCAAATCTTTGCTTAAACAAAAATTTTTAAGGAATCTCCACACTGTTCTCCATAGTGGCTGTACTAGTTTGCATTCCCACCAACAGTGTAAGAGGGTTCCCTTTTCTCCACACCTTCTCCAGCATTTATTGCTTGTAGACTTTTGGATCACAGCCATTCTGACTGTCATGAAATGGTACCTCATTGTGGTTTTGATTTGCATTTCTCTGATAATGAGTGATGTTGAGCATCTTTTCATGTGTTTGTTAGCCATTCGTGTGTCTTCTTTGGAGAAATGTCTATTTAGTTCTTTGGCTCATTTTTTGATTGGGTCATTTATTTTTCTGGAATTGAGCTGCAGGAATTTCTTGTATATTTTTGAGGTTAGTTGTTTGTCAGTTGCTTCATTTGCTATTATTTTCTCCCATTCAGAAGGCTGTCTTTTCACCTTGCTTATAGTTTCCTTTGTTGTGCAGAAGCTTTTAAGTTTAATTAGGTCCCATTTATTTATTTTTGCTTTTATTTCCAATATTGTGGGAGGTGGGTCATAGAGGATCCTGCTGTGATTTATGTTGGAGAGTGTTTTGCCTATGTTCTCCTCTAAGAGTTTTATAGTTTCTAGTCTTATGTTTAGATCTTTAATCCATTTTGAGGAAACCAGAATTGAAAGAGACACGTGTACCCCAGTGTTCATCACAGCACAGTTTATAATAGCCAGGACATGGAAGCAACCTAGATGTCCATCAGCAAATGAATGGATAAGAAAGTTGTGGTACATATACATAATGAAGTATTACTCAGCCATTGAAAAGAATACATTTGAATCAGTTCTAATGAGGTGGATGAACTGGAGCTGATTATACAGATTGAAGTAAAGCCAGAAAGAAAAATACCAATACAGTATACTAACGCATATATATGGAATTTAGAAAGATGGTAACGATAACCCTGTATGCGAGACAGCAAAAGAGACACAGATGCATAGAACAGTCTTTTGGACTCTGTGGGAGAGGCAGAGGATGGGATGATTTGGGAGAATGGCATTGAAACATGTATAATATCATATAAGAAACAAATCGCCTGTCCAGGTTCGATGCAGAATACAGGATGCTTGGGGCTGGTGCACTGGGATGACCCAGAGGGATGGTACCGGGAAGGAGGAGGGAGGGGGCTTCAGGATGGGGAACATGTGTACACCCGTGGCAGATTCATGTTGATGTGTGGCAAAAACCAATACAGTATTGTAAAGTAATTAGCTTCCGATTAAAATAAATAAATTTAAATTTAAAAAAAAGTATTATTCAAGCATCAAAACAATTTTTAAATATTGTGTTGTTTATTATAGTCAATTGTAATAAACCATAGTGATATGTTTTGTTCCAAAAGGCATTAAAGGGAATCTGTTTTATAAGTGAGAAATATTTTTGTTCATTGTAAATAAGATAAGATTTAATGTTCATTCAATAAAAAATATTTTAAAGTATTAATGAAAGACAAATTCGGAAAATCATATCTGCTTAGATACTGGTAGAATGATGGTTTATTAAATATAATCAGTTTTATCAGTGGAATCTAAAAAATGAAACATTAATTCCTTATTTAGAGAAGCAATTGCCAAAATATGAAAATACGTGAGTTCCATTTTATTTAACAAATATTTGCTGAGCTCTCACCATATGTCAGGGACTTTTTAACCTATATTTCTCTATGGAAGCTGGGTGAGTTTCAATTATGAGGCAAATGAATTCTTACTACAAATGCAAATAAGGTTTACAATAAAAGATACTATATCATGAAGCAAAAATCTTTTATTCTAACAAGAACAAAAATAGATTAGATCTAGTTACAAATATTTCTCACTATGATTTAAAAATAATGATATATTTATTTCCAGTTGTTCCTCAAAAGATTGTATGTCTGAATACTAAACTAGAATTTCTAGGTAAATATTAGTTTTTTGTTTAGTATGTGATCTTATAGCTCTATGACTTAAAGTGTGGCGGTTTAGCGTTAGAAGCTCAGTCATGTCCGATTCTTGTGACCCCACGGACTGTTGCCTGCCAGGCTCCTCTGTCCATGGGGATTCTCCAGGCAGGAATACTGGAGTGGGTAGACATTTCCTACTCCAGGGGATGGTGGTATAACTGACAGATAAAGAACACTTCACAACTTCTCACAAATGATTTGGCTTTATTAAAAGTTTCTGGGGGAAAACAGTGCAAAGTGAGATATGCTCATTTAAAAAGTTAAGTTGTGGGCTTCCCTGGGGCTCTGCAGTAAAGAACTTGCCTCTAATGCAAGAGACACTGGTTCCAGGGACCGGGGAAGATCCCACATGTCTAGAAGCAATTAAGTCCATGTGTCACAACTATTGACCTTGTGCTCTCTTAGAGCCCACGTGCTGAAACTACTGAAGCCTGTGAGCCCTGGAAGTCATGCTCCACAGCAGATGAAGTCACCATACTAAAGTCACCCTGGGCACCAAAACTAGAGAGTCGCCCCTGCCCTTCACAACTAGAGGAAAGGCTGAGCAGCACTGAAGAGACAGTGCCATCAAAAGTAAATAAATTAATTAAATTAAAAAAAAAACTGTAAGGGCCAAAATAGAAATGTAAATTTCTGATACAAAAAAATTCATGTGTTTAAGAATAGATATAAAAGTTGATTTCAAATTAGAATTAATCTTTCTGAATCTCAATAAAGAAAGTGGCAGCAAAACTGTACACTTGAAATTGATACCTAGGCTGGCATTCCATTGCCTATCATTTCTTTCTTAGAAATCTAATGCAATCGAACAATCCCAGAAGGTTTCTACTTATAAATAATTTGAAAAACAATTTGGAATATTGGATGTCCTGTTTTCTCTTGCTTTCTTTGGTGAACAGTATTCTCTATTTTATTACTACATAGCAGAAAGTACATGACCTTTGAAGGGTGTCAGGCAGGTCTTGTTTGGATTGTAAGATCCTTCCTGGGATCTTGGTCCAGTTATTTAAACTCTTGAAGCCTCATTTGTTTAATAAATACTCATAAGCCTGAGGATAAAAAGGAGATAATGCATAGGCCATAACAATGTCTGTCAATTCTTTTCTTTTTTGTATGGGGTATCCAGTATCCATGATTCATCTATTTGTGTATCTATTTAACCAAGGAATTCAATTTAATCAATAAACATTGACTAAAGGTACTGTATTAAGTATTGATATTTGAAGACTCCCCTGTAGCTTAAATGGTAAAGAATCTACCTGCAATGCAGGAGACCAGGGTTTGATCCCAGGGTCAGGAAGATCTTCTGGAGAAGGGAATGGCAAACCACTCCAGTATTCTTGCCTGTAGAATCCCATGGACAGAGGAGCCTGTCAGGCTACAGTCTGTGGGGTTGCAAAGAGTTGGACACAACTAAGCAACTAACAGACATTAGGTATTGAGGAGACAGCAGTGAAATTTTAAAAATCCTAACCTTGTGGAACTTATCTTCTAACTTGCAAAATGTAACTACATCTTTATTAAGAGAATTAATTGCAAATTTGCCTCTGAATCTATAAACATATACAATTATATGTTAAAAAAAAATCCTTGCTCTGTATCCACCTTTCTTTTATCTCTCACTCCCTTTCCTAGATTTAGCCCTTTCTATCTTCTCTCCAACTACAAAACTTTTTCCAGTGTCTACCTCCACATTAAGTTTAAATGGGGCTGAAGAGGTGTGGGAGTAGGGAATGCAGAAGAGAAAATCCCTATCTTAAAAGAAGGTGAATGTCAGAGCAAGGAAAGAGAACATAAAATTGTAAATAGTAGCCTAATTAATCTACATGATAAAACATAACCATATGTTAAGTGATAAATGGCCATAAAGCCAAGGAAAATTCAAAGAAGGGAGAAATAATTCAACAGAATTTGCCAAAATGAACTTAAAACAAAGGGTGAAAATTAAGCCAACTTAAAAGATTAGTAAATTTTAATGACACAAGAGGAAAAATAATCATGAAAGGGTAACATTTTTTTCTCAACAGCAAATGCCCAAGTTTTTAACTAGTATCATTATTCTAGTTGTGACACATTTCAGGTTAATTTTTTTAATTTATAAATTTAGCAAAGTATAACCTGCAAATCAGGATTTTTTGTTGGCTTAATCAAAAGTAAATCCAGATTTCCCAAGTATCATTTCTGATTACTTAATTTATTCAGCCATAGAGGAGAGAGATACCTACAGTTCTGTTTTTCAATAACAGGATACATAGAGTGTCCTTATGCCTCCTGTGGTCAGTAGGATTCACTCTCCTCTACTCTCTTTTCCAAAGAGTAAGGCCCACAGCTTTTTGGCAGTTCGTTCTGACAGCCTTCAGTCTCCTCTACTTCAATGGTTAGGGTTGTCTACCCGAGGTAGAGACGCACATGCAGGTTGCAGTTATTCTTTCATTCTGAAATACTCTACCCCATCTCCCCAGCAGCAAACAGTGTTCCCTGTCATCTTTACCCCATCAGCAATGGTTTCCTTAGGCTAAGCCATCCAGGGTGTACCAGAAGAGGTGTCCACATCTCTCTTGCCACCCTCTACTGCCAACACAGGTCATTCTCAGAAAGCTTCTGGAGTACACACAGTGTTTGGGAAAAGCTATTTGGCTCAGAAAGTGTAGGCTCTCGCTTTAGTTTAAAGATAGTTTCTAAACATTTAGGGAAAGAAGGCCTGTTTCTCTCTAGTCTCGTCAGTCTCTTCATACCAAGGTTAAGTACTAAAGTGTCAATGAATCAAATCTTCACTTCTATCCCTACCTGTATTTTTTGTGACCATCTGCCTGACCATAATTCTGGGCATGCAATGTTAGGTATGTTGTCCAAGAATGTGCTTTTCTATTCATCTTCATCAAGGAGGCAGATAATGGAATTTCTGCCAAGATTTTTGGCAGGTGGCTTGTCGTCTTTATGATTTTGTCTAATATTGCCAGTTTTTTTGTCTGTTTTCTTGTAATCGTAGGTATTTTCATGAGAATTCTAGGCGACACTGCAGTTGCTCTCCATCCTGATAGGAAGTTATTCCAACTTTGCTTTTTGAAACTGGACCAGATACATAATTTGCAAAGGCCCAATGTAAAGTAAAAATGCAGGGTCCTTTGTCCAAAAATTCTTGACAAAAGATTATGAAAACAGAGTGTTAAACCAAACAGGGCAACCTCTTTAAGTGCTAAGTGAGGCCTGCATGATTGCACACATCATATACCCATGAAGCTGGCCTTGATGGAAACTTTCTCTAACTTTGGGTTTGATGACATTGCTGGCTCCTTTTCTCTCTCCTAGAGCTTCTCTATTACTTGACTGACTTCTCCAATCTTCTTTCTTAAGCCCTCTAAATAAGAAGAAATCCAAGATTATGTCTTCAGTTCTCATTCTTTTTCTGCTATGTAATTCTCAGAAATCCCCACTATTTCAGTGATCTCAATCACTCCTTTCTGAAGATGGCTCTCAGCTTACTATTAATATTTCCCATTTTGATGGATCCTACCTTGTTTGAGGTACAAATCTCTAATTGCAAACAGACATTTACACTAATAGATTATACAGCTACAGTGGAATCTTTCATCTCATCTCTCAACTACTGACACTTCCATGTGAATTTTCTTTACTCTGACTCTTTGATTATTCACTCTCCTTGGCTTCACAAATCTAAGTGACAGTTAACCTTTGATTTTTTACAAATTTGGAGAATTCGCTGATTTATATATTTCCAGACATTTTTCACTTATTTCATTTTTCACATTGTTGGATGCTGTAAATACTTGTAATCTCTCTCTTTTGAAGAGGGAGGAAGATAAGACTTCATATAAATAAAATCTTGACAAAAATGAGTTGGAAAAATAGATTAACACATCAAAAATACTGCTTTTCTTTAAGAGATGTTTAACTTACATCTTCTTTGCTGCTGTTGCTAAGTCACTTCACCTGTGTCCGACTCTGTGTGACCCATAGACGGCAGCCCACCAGCCTCCTCTGTCCACAGGATTCTCTAGGCAAGAATACTGGAGTGGGTTTCCATTTCCTTCTCCTACATCTTCTTTCAGTTCAGTTCAGTTCAGTTCAGTCCCTCAGTTGTGTTCAACTCTTTGCAACCCCATGAATCACAGCATGCCAGGCCTCCCTGTCCATCACCAACTCCTGGAGTTCACTCAAACTCACGGCCATCGAGTTGATGATGCCATCCAGCCATCTCATCCTCTGTCGTCCCCATATCCTCCCATCTTCAATCATTCCTAGCATCAGGGCCTTTTCCAATGAGTCAACTCTTCACATGATGTGGAGTATTGGAGTTTCAGCTTCAGCATCAGTCCTCCCAATGAACACACAGGACTGACCTCCCTTAGGATGGACTGGTTGGATCTCCTTGCAGTCCAAGGGACTCTCAAGAGTCTACTCCAACACCACAGTTCAAAAGCATCAATTCTTCGGTGCTCAGCTTTCTTCACAGTCCAACTCAAATCCATACATGACCACTTGAAAAAGCATAGCCTTGACTAGACGGACCTTTGTTGGCAAAGTAATATTTCTGCTTAAATCTTGACAAATACACCTGATTTTCTTTTTTGGCATTAAATTCTAGGAAACAACCCTGTTAAAAAAAAATCAACTGAAAATTATTTTCACAAAATGCTTTTTTCATATGTTGAAAAGAAAGGCATGATTTTTATAATATATAAATAGTGAACTGGAAAAGGCTGTTTCAGATATATCAAAAATTTTTAATCATGCAAAATTACTGTGTTAACAAGGTGTCATAAAACAAAGTTATAACAAATGGGAATTTCTCTGATTATTTGGGACAGGAAAATCATTTCTCATTTCCTTATATATTTGATCCAATTTCACATTAATGCTAAAACAAGCCACATGGTACTATGCCTTTATTTGTGTTGTACTTTCTAGCTTCTTGTTTTGTTTACCTGATTTTATTTTTACTATGAGTAACCATAATAATTGGTATGTGTCCCTTTCTAAGGACAACTTCAAAACATTTTCTACATTTAACCACTCATAACACTGGTGGTGAAGAGGAAGTAAAAAGCCTCTTGATGAAAGTGAAAGAGGAGAGTGAAAAAGTTGCCTTAAAGCTCAACATTCAGAAAATGAAGATCATGGCATCTGGTCCCATCACTTCATGGGAAATAGATGGGGAAACAGTGGAAACAGTATCAGACTTTATTTTTCTGGGCTCCAAAATCACTGCAGATGGTGACTGCAGCCATGAAAGTAAAAGATGCTTACTCCTTGGAAGGAAAGTTATGACCAACCTAGATAGCATATTCAAAAGCAGAGATATTACTTTGCCAACAAAGGTCCATCTAGTCAAGGCTATGGTTTTTTCAGTAATCATGTATGGATGTGAGAGCTGGACTGTGAAGAAGGCTGAGCGCCGAAGAATTGATGCTTTTGAAGTATGGTGTTGGAGAAGACTCTTGAGAGTCCGTTGGACTGCACGGAGATCCAACCAGTCCTTCCTAAAGGAGATCAGTCCTGGGTATTCTTTGGAAGGACTGATCTAAAGCTGAAACTCCAATACTTTGGCCATCCCATGAGAAGAGTTGACTCATTGGAAAAGACCCTGATGCTGGGAGGGATTGAGGGCAGGAGGAGAAGGGGATGATAGAGGATGAGATGGCTGGATGGCATCTCCAACTTGATGGACATGAGTCTGAGTAAACTCTGGGAGTTGGTGATGAACAGGGAGGCCTGGCGTGCTGTGATTCATAGGGTCGCAGAGTCGGACACAACTGAGCAACTGAACTGAACTAAACACTGGTGGTTTGTCTTGCTAATTTGAGGAAAAGCAAGCATCAATCAGCGTATGAAAATATTTTTGCAAGTTTTTTATTTTTATTTTTTACCTTTTAATTTTATATTGGAGTATAGCCGATTAACAATGTTGTGATAGTTTGGGGTGGATAGCCAAGAGCCTCAGCCATAGGTATATATGTATCCATTCTCCCCTAAACTCCCCTGCCACTCAGCCAGCACATAACCTTAAGCAGAGTTCCCTGTGCCATAAAGTAGGTCCTTCTTGATTATTCATTTTAAATATAGCAGTGTGTATACACTTGTCAATCCCAAACTCCCTGACTATCCCTTCCCCTGCATTCTTCCCGGTAACCATAATTTCATTCTTAAGTCTGTGAGTCTATTTCTATTTTGTAATAACTGTTAAACTAATTTGAGCATTTTACAACAAAATGAATTGGCTGGGTTGGTATATTCTACAGCTAGTTACTTAAGGCAGTCTTTATGGTCTACATAATGACAGCGGTTTGCTTTGTCTTCCTAAGTACTATTTTTCTGTTCTGCTGGGGAAGTGTTTGAAAGTTCATTTCTAGCCCAAGACATTCATCTCAATTTTTTGAATTGGCTCCCTGCAGATAACCCTTAATATGGAATATCATTCACTTACAAAATAGTTGCCACAGACATGTGCCAGTGCTCAACTTGGCAGGAAAGATGTGTAAAAAACTTTTCAAATTATGTTTTTGGACACACACAGAATATCACTGTGTTTAGTGCACTGATGTGTCTCCATTCAATCTCTCTACTTATCTGCTCTCCAAAGTCAGCAGAATTGTCACAATTAAGTATTTTGAAACATGTACTAGTGAATTAGTTTGGTTGGTAAAGTTGGGAGACTAAAAGATACACGTTTACTAATTTTTCCTTGGATTTCTAATTAGATATTATGACTCATTGGTCCTATATTTCTTACTATTTTGATACTAATGTTTTAGAACCTTTATCTGGACAAGTAGAATCAAATGTAAGCTGTTCAAACCTCAGAAACTACTGCTTTTGTCTATTTTGGGAGTTCACTAAAATTTTTTTGTTTTTTTTTCTTATGAGAGAAGCAAGCTCTCTGAGTTTTATAGAAAAATAGTTGAGTTGCTTTTAAAGTCCATGCGCATCAAAGTATGCACATTAGAGATGGGGCTCAGTCATACAAAAGTCCTTACAGACCCCCTCTGACCTGGCCCATCAGGGGTCCAGGTTCCCGTAGTAAGCCTTTCTGCCCTTGAGACTTTCTGATTGCTGGTGGGGGTGCTGTTTTTCACTGGATGCATCATTCGTCAAAATTCTGTTCAGATACATTCTCCTCTATGCAATCCTTTTGAATATCCATATCTTTTTATCATCTACACATTTCAACTCTCAGACTTTTATA
Source organism: Aepyceros melampus (assembly GCA_006408695.1). NCBI lineage: Eukaryota > Metazoa > Chordata > Mammalia > Artiodactyla > Bovidae > Aepyceros > Aepyceros melampus. The sequence goes on from SJXQ01013182.1 coordinate 101,250, forward strand.
CAGTAATCTATTTAAGATCATCTTGAGCTCAGGGAATGGCAATAGTTTCGCAATCTCTCTGGTTCTACCACTTAATAACACTAACATTACTAACTGTAGGGTGGCTTTTCGGTGTTAGGCTCCAGGAAACATCCCTGTTAAAGAACCACCTGATAATTCTTCAATAATTAGAGTTGGTTATGAAATACTCTTGTATTATGACATACCTTTTATATGATAAAGTTTGATTATGAAATGCATTGGGAGAAAATTATGGAACTTATGTTCCAGATTCATCATTTGTATGTTAAGGGGAACATGTGTATAGGATCTGGAATATTTTAGATTAAGAAACATCAGAAAGCTTCTAGCATAATCAATGAATGTTCACTATTATAAAGTCATCTACCACCTAGTCTAGGTATTTTTTCCATTTCTTGTGAAATTCATGAAGGTGATCTATGACTTACTCACCTATATACTCCCTGCAACTAGAACAATACCTGGCAATCAGGTGATGCTAAATAATATTTATTAAAATAAAAATATATAAGATATAAATTATAGACCATGAGTAACTTTTTCATTACTGATTATAGGCTGAGTCTCAAAAAGATGTTTTAAATATAGTCTTGGTATTTAAGCTTATGTGAAAAAGGATGAAGATGAATTCATAGTGAAAAAATCATAGAGTTAAATGCCAATGAGTTTAAAGGACATTTAGCCCTTTAAAATGTTTGTTTTCGTGTTCGCCTACTAATTTCAGTGACTATAACTAAAGAAACTCATCATTCATGGGACTCAATGAACAATTCGCTGATGGAAAGGATTCGGCCTAAGGTCATAAAATGCTGTGCTTCTTGTGGTTATGTAAGCACTTCATTCCCTTTCATGTGATGAAAGTATTTGGCATTTTTAAAATTACTTTTGCTGTTTTTCAAAATGAATAAAAATCTTATCAAAAATATTATTGATTTTCCAGTTGCTATATTGTTCTCTCAGATGTAACAAAAAATACTTTGTCTGAAATAAAAGCAATATTCAGAATTGTGCACATAACTCTTAGTTACGCACCTGTGACCTCTTATGAAATACTCTTCCAAACTTTTCTAAGAATAAATGTTTTATGATTATTGAAGTAGTAGCCTCAGAATGCATGTAAATACACAAACACACACACACTCACACAATCACACACCCTAAAGTATACATGAAAATATATGCATTTACCTGTTTCCAAGTACATCCAGAAATAAGGATCAGAAACTTGTGCCAACAGACTGACTTGCTGAACAGAAATATGCCAGGTGGATGATGCATTTCTAAGTCAAACACCTGCCTCAGATAATTACCAACCACAAGTTACAATTTGGGCAGGTGTCATATACACTGAAAAATAAGAGAGAGGGTTAATAATAATAAACCTGGGACTGACTGGAGACGGAATGACTAAATAAGTGATAAAAAGGAAGCATTCAATTTTTAGTAACCCTTGTAAGATGTAAAGGCATATGAAAACATGTAGTACCAGATTTTAAAATTTATAACATTTCTGAATTAAGACAGTGTGATATTGATCTCAGAAGAGGCAAACCAAAGAATGAAAATATTTGTATATATAAACACCTTTATCTACACATGCTTGGAAATTTGTTATAAAATAAAGATAACATTACAAATGAAAGAAAAAAGATTGAGTAATAAAAGATGCTTAAAAACTGATTATAAATATGAGATAGTATAAAATTATATTTTAATTCATGGTGTGTGTGTTGTGTTTAAATGGCCAGACCAATGCAAAACAGTTTAGAGATTTAATGTGATCCTTATCAATTTACCATGACATTTTTCACAGAACTAGAACAAAAAATCCTAAAATTTATATGGAACCACAAAAGCTCAGAATTAACAAAGCAATCCTGAAGAAGGACAAAGCTAGAGGCATAATCCTCTCAGACTTCAGACAATACTACAAAGCTACAGAAATCAAAAGAGTATGTTGCTGGCACAAAAACTGATGTATGGATCAATAGAATAGAGAGCCCTGAAATAAACCCATATACCTATGATCATGAGAAACGCTGGACTGGAAGAAACACTTGCTGGAATCAAGATTGCTGGGAGAAATATCAATAACCTCAGATATGCAGATGACACCATCCTTATGGCAGAAAGTGAAGAGGAGCTAAAAAGCCTCTTGTTGAAAGTGAAAGAGGAGAGTGAAAAAGTTGGCTTAAAGCTCAACATTCAGAAAACGAAGATCATGGCATCCGGTCCCATCACTTCATGGGAAATAGATGGGGAAACAGTAGAAACAGTGTCAGACTTAGTTTTTTTGGGCTCCAAAATCACTGCAGCTGGTGACTGCAGCCATGAAATTAAAAGGCGCTTACTCCTTGGAAGAAAAGTTATGACCAACCTAGATAGTATATTCAAAAGCAGAGACATTACTTTGCCAACTAAGATCCGTCTAGTCAAGGCTATGGTTTTTCCTGTGGTCATGTATGGATGTGAGAGTTGGACTGTGAAGAAGGCTGAGCGCAGAAGAATTGATGCTTTTGAACTGTGGTGTTGGAGAAGACTCTTGAGAGCCCCTTGGACTGCAAGGAGATCCAACCAGTCCATTCTGAGGGAGATCAACCCTGGGATTTCTTTGGAAGAAATGATGCTAAAACTGAAGCTCCAGTACTTTGGCCACCTTATGCGAAGAGTTGACTCACTGGAAAAGACCCTGATGCTCGGAGGGATTGGGGGCAGGAGCAGAAGGGGACGACCGAGGCTGAGATGGCTGGATGGCATCATGGACTCAATGGACGTGAGTCTGAGTGAACTCCGGGAGTTGGTGATGGACAGGGAGGCCTGGCGTGCTGCGATTCATGGGGTCGCAAAGAGTCGGACACGACTGCGCGACTGAACTGAACTGAACTTAACCTATGATCAATTAAGATTTGACAAAGGAGGCAAACATATATAATGGGTAAAAGTCTCTTCAGCAAGCGGTTTTAGGAAAGCTGGACAGCTGCATATAAATCAATGAAGTTAGAACAAAAGTAACTCAAGACATACAAATACTATTAAGCAATACATATTTAGATTTTTATCTATGAAAATATATGTTGCATATAGAAATGTTGCATGTAGAAATTTCACCTCCTAGGATGTATTTGTTGTTGTTCAGTTGCTCAATCATGTGCAACTCTTTGCAAACCCATGGACTGCAGCATGCCAGGCTTCCCTCTCCTTCACCATCACTTGAAGTTTGCTCAAACTCATGTCTATTGAGTCAGTGATGCCATGCAACCATCTTGTTCTCTGTCATCCCCTACTCCTCCCGCCTTCAGTCTTTCCTAGCATCAGGGTCTTTTCTAATGAGTTGGCTCTTCAAATCAGGTGGCCAAATTATTGGAGCTTCAGCTTCAGCATCAATTCTTCCAATGATTATTAAGGGTTGATTTCCTTTAGGATTGTGGACTGGTTTGATCTCCTTGATGCCAAGGGACTCTCAAGTTTCTTCTCCAACACCAAGTTCAAAAGCATCAATTCTTTGGCACTCAGCCTTCTTTACGGTCCAGCTCTCACATTCATACCTGACTACTGCAAAAACCATAGCTTTGACTATATGGACCATTGTTGGCAAAGTAATGTCTCTGCTTTTTAATAAGCTGTCTAGGTTGGTCATAGCTTTTCTTTCAAGGAGTAAGCATCTTTTAATTTCATGGCTGCGGACATCATTTGCAGTGATTTTGGAGTCCAAGAAAATAAAGTCCGCCACTGTTTCCATTGTTTCCCCATCTATTTGCCATGAAGTGGTGGGATGAATTGCCATGATCTTAGTTTTTTGAATGCTGAGTTTTATGCCAGCTTTTTCACTCTCCTCTTTCATCTTCATCAAGAGGCTATTTAGTTCCTCTTCTCTTTCTGCCATAAGGGTGGTGTCATGTGCATATCTGAGGTTATTGATATTTCTTCTGGCAGTCTTGATTCTAGCTTGTGCTTCATCCAGCCTGGCTTTTGCATGATGTACTCTGAATATAAGTTAAATAAGCAAGGTGACAATATACAGCCTTGACATGCTCCTTTCCCAATTTGGGACCAGTCTGTTGTTCCATGTGTTTTTAACTGCTGCTTCTTGACCTGCATACAAGTTTCTCAGGAAGCAGGTGAGATGGTCTGATATTCCCATCTGTTTAAGAATTTTCCACAGTTTTTTGTGATGTATATACAAATCAATTACCTAAAGTGTATAATATTTAGTTATTTTATGTAAGGTAAAGAAATTTGTTTGGTATTTTGCAGTAGATTTCTTACAGTAAGAATTTATAAAAATAAATAATTATGCAAAATAAACGTGTCATTTGACTTCAATACATCTCAAAACATTAAATTTCTTAAAGATTAAATTTTTGACAGTTACTCTAAATTTGTTAGGCATGATCTTCTTGTGAAACAAAAAGAAAATACATAGGCATTTTTCTCTTCTCTCGTTTTGTCATCCATTTCCATGATGTCTGTACTTCAATTCCACTCCTGACTACTGTTTGGCTCATGGACTCCACAAACAGCTTAAAGCAAACCTTCTGGGAAAGCCCTGTCAGCATTTAATATGTGATCATCCTGTCACTGTAATATTGCCCAGAGCTGTACCTCCAAAATCACATAACTGGATTTATGCTTGAAAATGGGATCATCAATGAGCAAGGAAACACTGTTGTGCAGAGAGGTTTAAAATTTTAGTTGACAATATTGAATCTCAATTTGTTGAACTCTTTCTGGGTGAAATAACTCAGACTGCTTGATTCTTTTTTTTTTTTTTTGCAGTTAAAATCTTCCTTTTGCGTTTGATAATTAGGCAACTGAAAGAGTAAAAAGAGATTTCTAAGATATTATGAATGTAATAATTTCAAGAGGCAGCTATTACCTTCGTGGTTGGTGAAATACTCAGACACTTGGAAGAGGAGTCCCATGGAACTGAAACTAGGGCCTCTGAAGAGCAGGCCCTATTCAGCCAGAGCTGGTTTCTCAGAGAGGCAGCATAACAAAGCAGATTCTACAAGTGTTGGGAAAACTACAAGAGCTGCTGTCAAAGGACAAAACAAACCGTCACTGCAGGAGTGAAGTCTTCCAGCCTTGCAACCTCTTTCTGGCTCCCTCTACTGGCAGAGCTTAAGATGTATTCCCTGGCCAAGCTGAAACATGTTTAGTGGAGCCACAGTGTTAAGTAAAGAAAGTTGGGGTGGGCAGCCCACTACATACTAACCCTAATATCTATCATACTGTCCGTATCAACATAACAAAGAAGGAGGCTGTCATTCTACAATGGTCTGAAAGCCAGTAGGTGGATTACCCAGAATTCTCCTGACTTCTTCAAATGCTTTGCACATCAGTTCAGTTCAGTCACTCAGTCATGTCCCACTCTTTGCAACCCCATGAATCGCAGCACGCCAGGCCTCCCTGTCCATCACCATCTCCTGGAGTTCACTCAAACTCACGTCCATTGAGTCCATGATGCCATCCAGCCATCTCAGCCTCTGTCGTCCCTTTCCTCCTGCCCCCAATCCCTCCCAGCATCAGAGTCTTTTCCAATGAGTCAACTCTTCGCATGAGGCGGCCAAAGTACTGGAATTTCAGCTTTAGCATCATTCCTTCCAAAGAACACCCAGGGCCGATCTTTAGAATTGACTGGTTGGATCTCCTTGCAGTCCAAGGGACTCTCAAGAGTCTTCTCCAACACCACAGTTCAAAAGCATCAATTCTTTGGCTCTCAGCTTTCTTCACAGTCCAACTCTCACATCCATACATGACCACTGGAAAAACCATAGCCTTGACTAAACAGACTTTTGTTGGCAAAGTAATGTCTCTGCTTTTGAATATGCTATCTAGGTTGGTCATAACTTTTCTTCTAAGGAGTAAGCATCTTTTAATTTCATGGCTGCAGTCACCATCTGCAGTTATTTTGGAGCCCCCCAAAATAAAGTCTGACACTGTTTCCCTATCTATTTCCCATGAAGTAATGCACATCATAAGAAACCCAATTCTTTATTCAATAAATCCTAGTATTTTTTCAAATATGTAGTCATTTATTCGGAGAAGGCGATGGCACCCCACTCCAGTACTCTTGCCTGGAAAATCCCATGGACGGAGGAGCCTAGTAGGCTGCAGTCCATGGGGTTGCTAAGAGTCGGGCACGACTGAGCGACTTCACTTTCACTTTTCACTTTCATGCATTGGAGAAGGAAATGGCAACCCACTCCAGTATTCTTGCCTGGAGAATCCCAGGGACAGAGGAGCCTAGTGGGCTGCTATCTATGGGGTCGCACAGAGTCGGATACAACTGAAGCGATTTAGCAGCAGCAGCAGCAGCAGCAGTCATTTATTTGGATGTGTCAGGTCTTAGTTGCAGTGCATGGGCTTATATAATTGTGGCACGTGGACTTAGTTGTCCCTTAGCGTGTAGGATCTTAGTTCTCCAGCCAGGGGTTGAACCAGTGCCCCCCCTGCATTGGAAGGCAGATTCGCAACCACTGAACTACCAGGGAAGTCCCTATATCCAATATTTTTAATTCACTTTTTAAAATGAAATTTATTTACAACCATTTTACAAAAGACATTATTCTGGGCTAAAGATGAAATAAACATTTCTTTTTTTCAGAGAATTTAAAATGTGAAAAGCAAGATGAAAATACACACGTATAAATCAATAGGAGAATGAAAAGCTATACAGTCTAACTACACAACCTAAGATCACAAGGGCTTCAACTAGGTCTATCAATTCTTTTGACTAATTTATAGAAGAGCTCAAAAACCTCAGGGGTCATTTGTAAAAGACTTTGTTGAAGAGACCACATGGTCACGATGAGTGGGTAAGAGTCTAAAATTAGCTGTTGGCATTAGAAAATCTTTACAGAGAGAATGGCAGGTTAAATCTGGACTGGCAGGAAAGTAAAATTTCCATTTTAAAATGGCAAAAATCACTGGATGCACATTGACTATGATGTTGATGTAATAGAATATTGAAAGAGAAGTCTGGAAAGGAAATTAAGAGTCAGACTGTGGAGCTTTTTAATGCTATGCTAGGAAGTTTGTTATTTAGTGGATAAGCTCCTGGAAATTTTTTAGGAAATAGGTAAAAATTTTCACAAGATTAAGCTAATGGCTGTGTACAAAGGAGGAAGAGCACACTGGCAAATATTGTAGGAAGATCAGTAGTGAAGCTAAACCATCAGAAAGGAGGGAATAAGGGTTCTGAACAAAATATGAGTTTTCTTTCCACCTATTTTTTTCTACAGTGAGCTTCCATTCCTGCATAAGCTAGATGAGACGCTAAAAATGTTTTCTATGTAGGTGGTTAGCCTCTGCTTCCACGCTCAGAATACAGCTGTCCCTTTCCATGGTATTTTTAAGAATTATAAAAATAGGCCAAAATCGGATACAGTTTGAGTAGAAAGAAAAAGAAACATAAGAATACCTTCTTATATTGTTTCATTTCCTAATTACAATATCTTGTATGGATTAAATATTTATAGTATTAATTCTGAGAATAGTAGACTGAAGAACTTTATTTTGGCCAAGCATATAAGGAGATAGCCATATGTTCATATTGATCATCTTTTATAAAGGTCTAGAACTGGACTGAGGAGAAGGCAATGGCATCCCACTCCAGTACTCTTGCCTGGAGACTCCCATAGACGGAGGAGCCTGGGAGGCTACAGTCCATGGGGTTGCTGAGAGTTGGACATGACTCAGTGACTTCACTTCCACTTTTCACTTTCATGCACTGGAGAAGGAAATGGCAACCCACTCCAGTGTTCTTGCCTGGAGAATCCCAGGGACGTTGGAGCCTGGTGGGTTGCCATCTATGGGGTCGCACAGAGTCGGACACGACTGAAGCGACTTAGCAGCAGCAGCAGCAGAACTGGACTGAAAAAGACTGCAACACAAATAAGTATGGAGATATGTCTGAAATCATTTAGTATTAGAATATTTGGCTATACAAATAAAATTGGCCTCAACTAGTTTCTATGACCAACATTGCCCATAAAAATAAACAGAAATATATTTAAGGAAACATTTTCTTCATTGGTATCACAGTTTCTAAGACCCTATCTTCTCTTTATGAATTAGTTCATTAGCCATGAAAGTATTTTGCTATGTATTTTCTTTCTTCTACTATTGTTTATACATGTTTTCTCACTATCTCTTTGCTTATATTCTGTTCTGCACGTAAATTACCCCACCTAAGCTAAACTCTGTATTTCTGTTTCAACATTTTCTTTTCCTCTTACAAGCTGTATGACCTTGAACAAGTATATAAAGCTTTCTGTGCCTCTAATCTTTTCATCTGTAAAATGAGATTTAAAATATTGCCTCCCACTGTGACCAATTAAAGATGCGCATTATACTATACAGCATCTTTATAGCAACCAATAAAAAATTAAATGAGGATGACTAGTTAATAATACAATACTGAAATAAATAGAATACTGAAAATTTTAATTGATTAATCTAATGAAGGCAGGAAAAAAACAAAGGGGAAGAAACAAATAGAAATCAAATAGCAATAAGATTGATTTCTACTTAGCCATATCATTAATCACATTGAATTAAACCATGTAAAAACATGCCAATGAAAAGGCAGAGAATTTCAGAAAAATCTCTATGAGAAATCTATTTTAGATATAAACATACAAATAGGTTAGAGTAATGGGAAAACATTCAGTCTTTACACACTGAAAGTAACAAATCCAAAGTAGTTGTATTTTAGACTAAATACAATCGAAAATTCCACAAATCAAAATTATTAAATTAGCTAAAGTAGTGCTGAAGGGGAAATTTCAAGCTTTAAATTCTTGTATTGAAACAATAGAAAGATCTTGCATCCGTGATCCGGGCTGCCATCTTAAGATGCTAAGACAAGAAGATAAAATTAAACCATATAAAGTATAAGGAAGGAAATAATAAAAAGAAAATCAATGAAATAGAAAAATAGTCTGTACCCAAACTAAGCTACCTAAACTAACCAAAATGAAAGATAAGACACACATTATCAATGTTAGATAATAAAAGAAGATCCATTACTTTGTTCCCAGAGCATGCTGAGCAGAAGAGACAACACAAAATCCGGGTATTATTCCATTTATATGAAATTCTAGAATAGGCAAATCTAATCTAGTGTATATAGAAACCATGCCATGGAGCTGATTTCATGAATATGTTTCTTGTTTTATCGTATTTTAGATAGTTATCATATTTCAATGCTTTCTCCCTTCTGGGATGTTCAGACATAACTGGGAAGTGGGACAAAAACATTTATTTTTTGGAAAGGGGAGCAATGTCCCAAACTAGTTCTTTCCATCACTATGTGGGACTCAACTTTTCTTTCTCTGTTGATCTTAATAGCTGGGAGTCTTTCATCTGCTGTTTTTAGTCTGTATCACACCAGAGAGGGTTTGAGTGTATTGACTTGATTAGGTCAGTTACTTGAGTACCAAACTTAAATGGCAACTCACTCCAGTACTCTTGCCTAGAAAATTCCATGGATGGAAGAGCCTGGTGGGCTACAGTCCATGGGGTCACAAAGAATCAGACATGACTGAGCAACTTCACGACTTCACAATTGGCAAAAATAAAGCTATTAAAGAAAAATAAAAATAGCACCAGCAATATTAATATACTTAATTAACTAAGACTTCTAATGCACCGCAAAAATGCTGCAGTACATTTTTCCTAGCATTTGGGAACAGAGATTGAGTCAACTCTTCTTAGACCAGCCATAGAATTAATGATTTCCTGATGCTGGTCATGAATTTCCCCAAGCATAGAAAATGCTTTAATAGACTACAATATCATAGTATATTTCTTACATCTCTTATAAATATGTATTCAGTGTTGTTGTGATGGATTTATGGCAAAAAAAATGACTGATTTCTCATATTTTTAAGAGGAAAGTCATACATGAATGAAATCTGCCTAACTCCAGTAGAGTGATTCTAGGGGTTCTTTAGCTAAATTTCAACTCTTAGCACAATCATCAGTTTCTGCAAAACAACCACAGCATAGCAACAGCTCTAGTGTATGACAATTAAAGATGGACTATCTCGAGAAGAGCTAGTATATCTCATAAACTTTAAGCCTTAGGCAGAGCTATTGGTAGTGATTGGATTTTCCATGAGGGTAGCTTTACCAAAGAGCAGATCACATGTACATAATGTCAAAATCACTTCATAGACAGTGAACTTGAAAAATCACTTATTTCCAAATATATTATTCCTACCCACCTGCTGCTCTCTCTCCCATCCTGCTGCTCCCATCCAACAGTACAGAAATTAAATATCCTCTTCAATTAACTGCAGGTCCATGCCAGTCTGCTGTCTAGAGTATTCACCTGAAAAGAAGCATGATAGATAATCACCAGCAAAGCAGACTCAAAATAGCTCAGTTAGTAAAGAATCAGCCTGCACGCACAAGACCCTGGATGATTCCTGGGTCAGGAAGATCTGCTGGAGAAGGGAAAGGCTACCCACTGCAGTATCTGGCCTGAAGAATTCCATGGAGTTGCAAAGAGTGGGACACGACTAACTGACTTCCACTTCACTCACCAAAAAACCAAACCAAATACCAATATTCACTGTCAAAAATCCAGCTATTTAAACATAAATGTGGATTTTAGTTCAGTTCAGTTCAGTCGCTCAGTCACGTCCAACTCTGTACAATCCCTTGGATTGCAGCAAGCCAGGCCTCCCTGTCCATTACCAACTCACGGAGTTTACTCAGACTCATATCCATTGAGTTGGTGATGCCATCCAGCCATCTCATCCTCTGTTGTCCCGTTCTCCCACCTTCAGTCTTTCCCAGAATTAGGGTCTTTTCAAATGAGGCAGCTCTTCACATTAGGTGGCCAAAGTATTGAAGTTTCAGCTTCAGCATCAGTCCTTCCAATGAATATTCAGGACTGATTTCCTTTAGGATGGACTGGTTGGATCTCCTTGCTGTCCAAGGGACTCTCAAGAGTCTTCTCCAACACATTTCAAAAGCATCAATTCTCTGGTGTTCAGCTTTCCTTATAGTCCAACTCTCACAATCATACATGACTACTGCAAAAACCATAGCTTTGACTAAATGGACCTTTGTTGGCAAGTAATGTATCTGTTTATTAATATGCTGTCTAGGTTGGTCATAACTTTTCATCCAAGGAGCAAGCATCTTTTAATTTCATGGCTGCAGTCACCATCTGCAGTGATTTTGGAGCCCTCCCCCCCAAATAAAGTCTGTTTACACTGTTTACATTGTTTCCCCATCTATTTGCCATGAAGTGATGGGAATAGATGCCATGATCTTAGTTTTCTGAGTGTTGAGTTTTAAGCTGACTTTTTCACTCTCCTCTTCCATTTTCATCAAGAGGTTCTTTAGTTCTTTTTCACTCTCTGCCATAATGGTGGTGTCATGTGCATATCTGTGGTTACTGATATTTCTTCCAGCAATCTTGATTCTAGCCTGTGCTTCATCCAGTCCAGCATTTTTTATGATGTACTCTTCATGTAAGTTAAATAAACAGGGTGACAATATACAGCCTTGATGTACTCTTTTCCTGATTTGGAACCAGTCTCTTGCTCTATGTCCAGTTCAAACTATTGCTTCCTGACCTGCATACAGATTTCTCAGGAGGCAGGTAGGTGGTCTGGTATTCCCATCTCTTTGAGAAGTTTCCACAATTTGTTGTGATCCACACAAAGGCTTTGGCATAGTCAATAAAGCAAAAATAGATGTTTTTCTGGAACTTTCTTGCTTTTTCAATGATCCAATGGATGTTGGCAATTTGATCTCTGGTTCCTCTGCCTTTTCTAAATCTGGCTTGAACATCTGGAAATTCATGGTTCACATACTGTTGAAGCCTGGCTTGAAGAATTTTGAGCATTACTTTGCTAGCATGTGAGTGAGTGTAATTGTGAGGTAGTTTGAGCATGCTTCGGCATTGCCTTTCTTTGGGATTGGAATGAAAACTGACCTTTTCCAGTCCTGTGGCTACTGCTGATTTCCAAATTTGCTGGCATATTGAGTGCAGCACTTTCACAGCATCATCTTTCAGGATTTGAAATAGCTCAAATTCCATCACCTCCACTAGCTTTGTTCGTAGTGATGCTTCCTAAGGCCCACTTGACTTCACATTCCAGGATGTCTGGCTCTAGGTGAGTGATCACACCATCGTGATTATCTGGGTCACGAAGATCTTTTTTGTACAGTTCTTCTGTGTATTCTTGCCACCTCTTCTTAATCTCTTCTGCTTCTGTTAGGTCCCTACCGTTTCTGTCCTTTATCGAGCCCATCTTTGCATGAAATGTTCCCTTGGTATCTCTAATTTTCTTGAAGAGATCTCTAGTCACTTCACTCACCAAAAAAACATAAACCAAATACCGATATTCACTGTCAAAACTCTGGCTATTTCAAAGATAAATGTGGATTTAGTCTTGTCAAATAAGTTTTATTGTATTGTGTTCATTTAACAAATAAATAGTTTTTTTCATGTCTATGAGAGGCTATAAGTTTGTAATATAAAATGATGATAAACTAGAGTTCCTGCCTTCGAGACACAGCTGAATGAGGTGAAGGTGAAGGTGAAGTGGCTCAGTCGTGTCCGACTCTTTGCGACCCCGTGGACTGTAATGTACTAGGCTTCTCCGTCCATGGGATTCTCCGGCAAGAATACTGGAGTGGATTGCCATTTCCTTCTCCAGGGGATCTTCCCGACCCAGGGATCGAACCCGGGTCTCCCGCATTGGAGGCAGACGCTTTAACCTCTGAGCCACCAGGGAAGCCCCACAGCTGAATGAGAGAAACTAGAATTAAATGAGCAATTATATGTAAGCCCCACGACCTATCTGGTGCAATGGGAGTCACTGTGACTGTATTCAATAGCTACCTTGGATTTTGAGAGTCAATTTAAGGCTTCCTGGAGAAAGATGTCAGCTAAAAAATATAGTCACGACATGAAAGTAGAGAGTTATTTTATTTGGTGCGAATGTTTAGGACTCTGAGCCCAAGAGACAGCACCTCAGTAGCCCTGAGAAAACTGCTCCAAGGAGGCAGTGGGGAAGATAAGCTATATACAAGTTTGCAACAAAGGGAGCAGGCATTCTGAACATCAAAGGTCAGGCATCAAGTTAAGGAATTTACCATTCTATGCATGGGAAGATGCAAGCCTCTCAGCTCACTGAATTCATTCTTTCATCTGCACCTCAGCTAACTGGGACCAATTCTGTTTCCTTGTTCATCTTGCTTCTTGCATTTCCCGGACTCCTCAGTAATCAGCATGGTGGGTGGCAGCATCCACTGGATCTTAGTTTTGGGAGCTCTCATTCATATTTGGAGGCCAGAAATCGCGGATGGCCATAACATTTCTTGTTGATTAATATGGCAGGAGATATTTTCATTTCACAAAGACATGCTTAACAAAGGCCAAGAGGTTTCCCAAGTGGCGCTAGTGGTAAAGAACCCACCTAGCTATGTAGGAGACATAAGAGACTCAGGTTTGATCCCTGGGTCAGGAAAATCCCCTGGAGGAGGATCCATGGCAACCCACTCCAGAATTCTTGCCTAGAAAATCCCATGGACAGAAGGACCTGGCGGGCTGCAATCCATGGAGTCGCAAAGAATTGTACATGACTGAAGCAAATTAGCACACACCCAGCACACAAAGAGTGATTCAAAGAAAGTTTTTTTCTGAAAAAGGATACATGAAGTGTTATTCAAAGACTCACTCTAAGCCAAAAAGAGATAATCAACCTTCCATGAATGGAAAAACATAAAAGAAAAAAAAATAATTATAGCAGGAAATTAAATGTAGAAATAGGTGAACAGATAGATATAAACAGTCTAGCTTTACTTTTCAAGTGTATAAATCATTGTCTTATTTTTAAGCATCTGATTTTTGAAAAGTATATTGAAAACCCTGCTATAATTTTCACATCTCTTGCCTGGATGATTGTTTCCTATATAATCTCTTAACTGATCTCTTATACCTCTTGTTCCCCCACAGTCTCCCCGTCCACACCAAGCTGTGGGTTTTCTTTCAAAAATCGAAATTTGATCATATCACTCCATTGATTAAAAGAATCCATTCCCTCAAGATAAAGACCACAAATCTTAACCAGTCCTGTGTGGACTGGTCCCTGCTCATCTCTGCAGCCTCAAGTCACTGCATGTTCTTTTGCCCATGATGTCTGGTTCTACCTACTATGGCTTTTCCTTCAGTTTCTGGGAAATGTATTGCTCCCTACTGCAACATGGCTTTTGCACAACTTGTCTTTTCAGCCAGAAGCCTCCTTCTGCCTTACTTTTATTTACTCTGCTGCTGCTGCTAAGTCGCTTCAATCATGTCCAACTCTGGCGACCCCATAGATGGCAGCCCACCAGGCTCCCCTGTCCCTGGGATTCTCCAAGCAGGAACACTGGAGTGGGTTGCCATTTCCTTCTCCAGTGCATGAGAGTGAAAAATGAAAGTGAAGTCACTCAGTCATGTCCAACTCTTAGCGACCCCATGGACTGCAGCCCACCAGGCTCCTCCATCCATGGGATTTTCCAGGCAAGAGTACTGGAGTGGGGTGCCATTGCCTTCTACTCTGGTTCCTGTCAAATATGCCTTCTTTGTGAAGTCTTCCTAACACCCACATCCCAAACCAGGAATGATCAAATCCTCCTATTACATGCTTTTCTAGAGGCATACAGCTTCTCTTTCATGACCCAAGTACCATTTCATTTATCTATTTAGCTGTGTAATTATTAATTAGTGCTCCTTTCCTGCAGTAGGACATGAGTATAATGAGGACAGGGACTCCATATGCTCTAAGGGCCAAAAGGACGGGGATTCTTTTATGTCTTACTCATTACTGTATCCCCAGCACTCAGCACTGTGCTTAATTGTTGTTCAGTCGATAGGTCGTGTCCAATTCTTTGCAACCCCATGGACTGCAGCATGCCAGGCTTCCCTGTCCTTTGCTATCTCCTAGAGTTTGCTGAAACTCATGCCCATTGAATTGGTGATACTTTTTCTATGAACCAACAGGTGTTGGCAATTTGATCTCTGGTTCCTCTACTTGGTGCTCATGTTCACTCACTAAGTCGTGTCCGACTCTTTGTGACCCCATGGACTGTAGCCCATCGATCTTCTGTCCATAAGATTTCCCAGGCAAGAATGCTGGAATGGGTTGCCATTTCCTTCTCCAGGGGATCTTCCTGATCCAGGGATCGAACCTGCGTTTTCTGCACTGGCAGGTGATTCTTTACCAGTGAGTCACCTGGGAAGCCCCCTCTACTTGGTACTGTCAATGAAGAAAAAAAAAATGTTGCCTGGTCTTTTCAGTAAAGACAAGATGTTACAGCTATCAGGCCTTCACATTACAGATGCGCTGAAGGTGAGCCCTGAGGAAGTCCGGATAGAAACAGGATGCCCACCATCTAGCAGTCAAGTGCTGCGACCACCACCACCGCCTCCCTCCCCAGCCTCCAGTGTGCACCCTGAAGAGACTCATTATGAGAAAGCTCAAGATACTGGCCCCAGATGGCTGAGATACATATCAAAGGAATGATTTCAATGATCCCAGACTCTTGCATCTTCCCATAGAAATAAAAGTGCTAAATTCCTTAACATGAGATATCTGGTTTTCTTTAATTAACAGTAATCTTTGAAGTTCTGACTACCTGGTCTTTGTTGCAAACACTCCTTGCCCTGGCTACTTCCTCCCTTCTTCAGGGTAGTCTATCAGAGCTATCAAAGAGGTGGTATCCTGGGCTTAAGTCCTCAGTTTTGTTGGGTGAATAAAACATTGTCATTTTTTTTTTCCTGTCGACAGTATGTAGTTGGGGCTCAATAAATATTTCTTGACTGAAGGAGTTAGTGTCATATTCAAGAAAGCTAGATTTAAGTCAAGTTTTTAATGTCCTTTAGGATAAATTACAGGAAACAAGGTTGACCCACGGCAGACTGAGAAGTGGCCTAAAAGCAGAGCTGAAGTTCTGTCTATGTTTCTGCAAAACCAGCTCCACTCCCCTGGTTAATGTCTCTGTGTGCTCACATTCATGCAAAAACCCTGCTGTCCTTGGCCCTGGAAGAAAACTGAGAGGACTGTTTCCTGATTGTTTGAGTCCAGTGTTCCTTCTGGAGAGTCTTGCTATTTTTGAGTGCAAGTCAGTTTTATGTAATGTATCCATTACTTGCAATTTCATCATTACCTGTCTCTGAAATGCTAGGGAGGGAGTAAGCAAATTTACCAGAGTTTGGATGTAGAAAATATTTACTATTTTCAAATAGGTCATGTGGTGTTATGATGCAATGAAAGAATCAATACCTGGGGTTTGATGGCCCAGTTTATATTGATATTTCCATTATGCCACTAAATCTCCAGAAGCCTGTGCAAATTACTGAACCTTCAGATAAGGTTAACTATCAAGAGGGATTTCAGGTCACTGCCTGTCTTTGAGTTGAAAAGTGCAGTACCTGAAAACCATTACTGAGTTCTCTGACAGAACAAAACAATCTTATAGCTCACAGAATCAGAATTCCATATTTAGATATAATGGTTTCCTTTCTTCTTTTTTAAAGTTTATAATTTTATTTGACAAACAGCCTCTGGACTATTGCCTCAGAAATGGAAGTTTAATGAGTTTTCATATATTTGGAAGTTAGGTTTTATTTATTTGCTTTGATTTATTAAATCATATATTTATCGAATCTTTAATTATGGTGGTATTGAATAAGGGTAAAAATCAGTTTATAAAACATGGCATTGAGTTGATTTCATCATTCAGTTTTAATTCTTGCTTTTAAAAAATTGTTTTATTTCCTTTTTTAATATAATGGTTTCCTTTCTTCTTTTTTAAAGTTTATAATTTTATTTGACAAACAGCCTCTGGACTATTGCCTCAGAAATGGAAGTTTAATGAGTTTTCATATATTTGGAAGTTAGGTTTATTTTATTTGCTTTGATTATTAAATCATATATTTATCGAATCTTTAATTATGGTGGTATTGAATAAGGGTAAAAATCAGTTTATAAAACATGGCATTGAGTTGATTTCATCATTCAGTTTTAATTCTTGCTTTTAAAAAATTGTTTTATTTCCTTTTTTGACAATATGAATCAACTGTTTCTACATTATATGCTAACTTTCTCTCTTGATTTTTCCATTGATGTGAGAGATAGCTTAATGACACAGATCCTCATCTTAGCATTACTATTAAATCCTACAATACCCTTAGGCTGACTTAGGATTTCTTGTAAGTGTTGCCTCTTTTTGGTTTGTTTTGAAATTGCTTTTAAAAAAAGAATGAGACCATTTTAAGAGAGGTTTTAGGTTTTTAATTTAGTTTAAAATGGTAATCTGAGCCCACTCTGTTCCTAAAGAGTTCATTAAAAATTTTTATAAATTAAAATTTCATGGCAATGAACAAAGAATGGAGTCATTAATGAAGTAAAAACTGAACAAAGTTCTGGAATGAAGGAAAGTACATGAATAAGAATAGCTGATGAAACTAGATGGAAATAGCCACCATCTAGAATATTTTCTGAGGACCCCACCACTGAGTAGGTAATCAGCATGCCTGCAGAACTGTAGAGAGATTCCAAGGCAAGAAGGAGAAGTGTCTATAACGCCTTCAGGGAAAAATCCCATCTTGCTTTGCATTCTTGATCGGATTGCTTACCACATACTTCCTTTTAATACCTTTGTGTCTATCTCATTTCTCTCAAGTCCCTATCCAATACCATTCTATCAGAAATATTCCTTAACCACTTTATCTAAACAACTATCTCTAGCCTTTCCCTCAAAACTGTCATTCTATATCCCTTCTACTCTGCTTTAATTTTCTTCACAATACCTAGTATATTCTAATTTGCTCAATGCTTCTTTTACAAAAAAAGTAACTTGGATAAGAGCAATTTGTCTGTTTGGTTAACTAATTTATAGACCATCAGTACCATTCTGGGGATTGATTAAATAAATGAATGATTGAAATGTGGCTATAAATTTTTGTTGTGATCCTCACCCCAACTTCATACTTTTCTACTACAATATTTAGAGTATTTAGTAGCCAGATATTTACTCCTAATTTGGTTGTGTGAAGAAAGGGAATTCTCTAAAAAATGAATAAACTATCAAAAGCAAACTGGCCACTGGTGTTGATGTTTTTGTGCTTTGTATTTTACAAAAAAAGTAACTTTGATAAGAGCAATTTGTCTGTTTGGTTAACTAATTTATAGACCATCAGTACCATTCTGGGGATTGATTAAGTAAATGAATGATTGAACTGTGGCTATAAATTTTTGTTGTGATCCTTACCCCAACTTCATACTTTTCTACTACAATATTTAGAGTATTTAGTAGCCAGATATTTACTCCTAATTTGGTTGTGTGAAGAAAGGGAATTCTCTAAAAAATGAATAAACTATCAAAAGCAAATGGCCACTGGTGTTGATGTTTTTGTGCTTTGTGTATGTGAGAATTTCCCAACACAATGGCCAACTCCTCATCAATTTACCAAAGTCCACCATTGTCCTGTCATCTTACTTACTTCATTCTTAAGCAAAACAGTCAAAATTTGCTGTATAATTGATGAAAGAATATGGGATAATAATGGTCAAGCAAAACAAACAGAAACATCTTACTCTAAAAGAAATAAAGAAAATAAATTTTAACAAAAATCTAACTCATATCCTTAGAGAGGTTTGAGAAGATATTACATCCTCAGAATTAGGACAAAATTCTATGAAGGAACAAAAGCAATAAAAAGCCCTTAGTAATTAAAAATAAACCAGCTATAATTTAAAAAGAAAGCCAAAACAAGGAAAAACATAAAATCAAGAGAATCCCCCAAAATATAGTTAAGAAAGAGAGGATAAAAGGTAAAGAAGATTAGCCCAAAAGATTCAAGTTTCAACTATTAAAGATTCCAGAAAAGAAAATGAAAGAAATGAGCTTTTTAATTTGAAAAATTAACATTCTAGAAATGAAGAAAAGCATACACCTTTCAATTAAAAAATACTAATATATATAAAGAAGAAAAATAAAAAAGTATCATATGTTAAAGTAGCATGTGGAATATCACTGTGAAACAGTAAGAATAAAGAAAAATTCTTCAAAGCCTCCACTGAGGTGAAAAACAAAACAATTGCAACAATTTAAAAGAAAAGTGGTCACCACTAGAGAATGGGAATCGTAAGAAATCATAAAATTCTCTTCAACAGCCCAAGATTCTGGCATACACAGATAATAGCCTGTACAAAAAATACAATGCTAAAATAAAATTTGGCACAGTTTTGAGTTAGTGGTGCTGTGTTGGAAAGGAGAATCCATTGAGCATTGCTTTGAACTCTGGAGATTTGATGTTTAAACACAAGGTAAGGAAACGTAACCATAGTACACTACTTGCCTCTGCTTTTTCTTATACTCATGAAAGAAAAGATACTGTTTATCAATTTTTATTTTTAGATTCGATCCATAGACAAAAAGATTTAATGATGTCTATCGAATGTAATGTAAATAGAATCAAATCAGCCCTGTCTAGGGAGAGCAAAACTACAACTGACAAAGATTGGAAGGTAAATAGAGGCAACATGGAGATAAACACAGTATATATATATATCCTTATTTTACAAAGTGGAGTCAAGAGACACTGCAGAAAGTACATAACAGAAATATAAGAAAACATTTCAATTTCAAAGATAACTAATAGAAGAAAACAATTTCAAAATTACATTGTGAGAAAGGGGACATGAATGTGAGCTAAATCTTAATCTACAATAGCAAGAAGTCTGTAGAGGGCATCTAAATTGATAAATTAAGAGAGGAAAAAGATAGGCATATTAAAAAGATAGGCAACAGTATCTGTGATAATTTGGTTAAAGTAGAGGACTCCAGATTTCTCCATTATAGATTAGAAATTAGGAAGCATCAACAAAACTAAAAATTGAAATGGTTAAAAATTCGGGAGGAAACAAGACAGGGAAAATGCTTCCATATTCAAAACTTACATGGATACATTTTAAATGTATTTAAATTCTGTTGACAAATTCTAATTAAAGTAAAATACAAACAAATGAAGCATGCAAAGGCCTTTTACCAAGTGCTAGACTACTAGAAAAAGCCAACATTCTTTTAAAAATAGAGAGAAAAATAATGATACATATTAGGAAATACATTTGTGTAGTTTTTTATTTTGACATAATTTCAAACTTGCAGAAATATTTCAAGGATAATACCAAGAATTCCTCTTTTGTTTACATTTTGCCTATCTCCTCTGTTATTTGTTCTTTACATGTACATGCACACACACTTTTTTCTGAACCATTTGTGAATAAATTTCAGACATTGTGTTCTTTTGCTAAACACTTCAATGTATATTTTTTTAAGAACAAAGAGATTTCCTTTCATAGTCACAGTACAACTATCAAAACCAGGACATTTCACATTGACATCTTGCTGTTATCTATCCCAAAGATCATATGTTTCCTTGTTGTCACAAGCGTTCCCCAACTCAACTGTCTTTGCTAACTGCATTTTTCATATTCTAGTTTAATCGAGGATCGTAGATTGCAGTTGGTGATCATGTCATTTTAATATGGGACAGCTCATCAGGCTCTCTATTTCATGACCTTGACATTTTTCAAGAGGCAAGCAAGCTACTTTATCTCTCACTTTGAATTTGTTTGATGTTTCCTCAATACTAAATTCAGGTTATTATTTTTTTGGCAGAGATGTTACAGAAATAAGATTGTGTTCCCAACAAGCTGGTACTGTACAGCACATGGAATTCTGCTCAATGTTATATGGGTGCCTAAATGGGAGAGGGTTTGGGGGAGAGTAGATACACGTATGTGTATGGCTGAGTCCCTTTGCTACTCACCTGAAAATGTCATAGTTTGTTAATTGGCTATATCTCCAATACAAAAAAAAATATTTATTTTACAAAATTACTTACAAAGTAATTTATTTTACAAAATAAAAATTAAAAAAAAAGAAGTCTGTGTTCTCATTGCATCCCATCTGAAGGCACATGATGTTGATTTGTTCTATTACTGGCAACAGTATCTGTGATAATTTGGTTAAGGTAGAGGACTCCAGATTTCTCCAGTATAGATTAGATTTTTCCTTTCTGCAATTGCAAAATAGTTATTTGACACTATATAAATATCCTGCTGCTACTGCTAAGTCGCTTCAGTCGTGTCCAACTCTGTGCGACCCCATAGACAGCAGCCCACCAGCTCCCCCGTCCCTGGGATTCTCCAGGCAAGAACACTGGAGTGGGCTGCCATTTCCTTCTCCAAATGCATGAAAGTGAAAAGTGAAAGTGAAGTTGATCAGTCGTGTTTGACTCTTAGCGACCCCATGGACTGTAGCCTACCAGGCTCCTTGGTCCATGGGATTTTCCAGGCAAGAGTACTAGAGTGGGGTGCCATTGCCTTCTCCAATAAGTATCCTATTTCTCATCAAATTTTTATCCACTAGTTTTAGCATGAAAAATGTGGTTTTTACATGGAAAGAATGTAAAAGAATGTTTTGGGGAATATTAATCTTTGATTTTTATTTCTGTATTCAAGAACCTTCAGTAAATGTCTCAATACTTCAAGAAAATTATAGGGAGATTTAAAACCACCAGTGTTGATTTCCCATATTCATTACAATTTATAATTTTTAAAAGGCATTTCTTCTACATGTATGTTTAGTAATTTAGGATTTTTCTAGCAATAGGTTAATAATCAGTTGTTTCTAATAATACTCAACTGAATCACTGAAAGCTGAAAATAAAGGTTATATTACAAATTTTATCTATACTTTGGAAAGGATTAGTGCTGTTTATCTTATCAGTACAAGCACTGGGTAATTGTATCCTCTATTTACTAATAATTAGGGGGTAAATTTATACCACAAGAAAAATGCACAATAAAACCAGTCATAACTTAGCTTGGCTTGTGAAAAAAAGAAAGGAAAACAAGAAAATAGATTGATGTCACCAATGTATGAATTTGCGAAAAGCAATGGCAATTAAAAATAAAATTCTCAAATACAAGCAACAAAACAATGATAGACGTATTTGGAAAAAAGAAAACAAAATTTAAATATATAAAATTAGATTTATGGTACATACACAATTGTATTAGATTCTTTTAGTAAGCAAACATCCTACAAACTTTAAACTGTTCTTTCAAACTTATAGATAGATGTGATTTGACATCCTAAACATTTGGAGTTGCCATGAAGTAGTGATACAAAGTTTTCCATTTTCTTAGTGTATAACACACTATGTAGAAAAGGGCAGAAAGGGACATTACCAGAAAGGTTTGGCTGGAAATGCAATGAAGGACAACTAAGGCTAGAATGTGTAATAGATGTAATGAGTAAAGGCGTGTGTGTGCGTGCTTAGTCATTCAGTTGTGTCAGACTCTCTACGACTCTTTTGACTGTAGCCTCCAGGCTGCTCTGTCCATGCAATTTTCCAGGCAAGAATACTGTAGTGTGTTGCCATTTCCTACTCCAGAGTATCTTTTCAACCAAGGATCAAAGCTGTGTCTTCTGTGTCTCCTGCATTACACGTGGAGTCTTTACCCACTGAACCATCAGGGAAGCCAAAAATAGTAAAAAGAGCAAAATATCATCATTCTGGAAAAATCTAGAGCATGACTATTGGATTTTATTTTTAACGGTAATGGTGAGATGTTACTTTTAGGGGGGAAGGTGTTGAGCTTCATTTTATCGTGGTAAGCTTCAGAAATTGGCAGCACAGCCCTGCAAGGTAGCCTACCAGCAGTTGGTTGAAGAGACAGAAAGATTAGTCTTATTAACACTGAGTCATTTCTGTGTGTGTGTATGGTTCTTTTTTGGTTTGTTTGTTCATTTGTTTATTTTACTTGTATCCATGCTTACTTAGATTCTTTTCCCATTTAGGCCATTACAGAGTTCCCTGTTCCACAGAGTAGGTCCTTGTTATCTATTTTAAATATAGTAATTTGTAAGAAAAGAGAATACCCACAGTTATCTGAGATGGCTATTTAAATACCTCTCCCTTTGCCAACTATCTTGGTGAAGCCAAATTTTCTTCAAATAATTCAACCAAAACAATATAGTACAACACAACAAATGCAGAAAAAGAGATAAGAACCCAGGTTTTCTTTATTTAGCCAGAATTGAAGACACAGCCAAAAATGTAAAACAATGTCAGTCTTCTCACTATTTTGGTTCATTTTTTAAAGTACAGCTAGTTTTCATTAAAAAAAAAATCTTAAAAAACACTGTCATTTTTCATGCAGACAAATCTATGGCAGTCCAGACAACTTCCAGGGGAAACAGACATAGAAGGAGGGCCCACCAGGGATTTCATTTTCTGCACAGCTAGCCTACGTGTAGAAAAACAAGAGAAACCACTGGATACATCCCAGTGGTTGGAAGAGAAATAAGTCAGATCTTCGGTCACTAAAGTCCAAATGATGCTCCCTTCTTGTATCTCTCTCATC
Source organism: Aepyceros melampus (assembly GCA_006408695.1). Taxonomy (NCBI): domain Eukaryota; kingdom Metazoa; phylum Chordata; class Mammalia; order Artiodactyla; family Bovidae; genus Aepyceros; species Aepyceros melampus. Next base: position 124,724 of record SJXQ01013182.1, read on the forward strand.
TGTCTCATTTCTTCATCCCTACTCCCTATTCTTTTGTGTAAGCCTGAATCATCTCCTGACTCAGTCAACTAGTGGTCTCTGCCTCTAGCTTCTTTGACCTCTCTCTCTAATCTATTTTCTGCCTCACTGTGCTACCACAGTGATCTTTATAAAATGTTCAGCTGACCAAAGCTTTCCTCTGAAAAAAATTATTTACTAGCTCTCTTATGCCTTTAATTTTAAATCTAAATTATGATTCAGACAAATTTACTTCTAAAAATTCTCGTTTCCTCTGTCATTAAACACCATGGCTCTTCTAAAAATGCTTGATACTTTACCTGAAACAGCATCTCCTCCCTTTCTCACCTTATTAATTCATACTAAATTCCTTTTTAGGCTTATTTGGATCAAATGCCACCTGTAGAAAGCTTTTCTCTTCCCTAAAATAGGTGTCCTTCCTAAGTGTTGTAACTTTATAGGCTTTCCTCTGTCCTACCTTCAGTCACACTGTGATTACCTTGAGTGACTTGCACAGCCTGAAAAATAATAATTCTCAGTAGCCTTGTTGAGTGAAAGAGGGAAGCTAAAAAATAAAAGAATGGATGAAGGCAATCTTAGGGGGGGCCTGAGAACAGAGGGTAATTCTGTGTTCCGGAGATTAAAAATAAAGGTAGCTGATTAAAACAAAGAGTAAATCAAAATGACTGCTGAATTTATCTAGAAGATCAGGGAAGACTATTACAGCTTTTCTGAAACAGAAAGTATAGCATATTCTAGGGAAATAAAAAAAGAGGATATATATGTGTATATATATATATAATTGATCTGCACTGATTTATGGTAGAGACCATCACAACATCATAAAATGATTATCCTCTAACTTAAAAAAAAGTGTGCTAAGTTCCCTCTAATATGGCTCAATCATAATATCTTGTTTAATTTACAGATTCTTTTATACTTGTAATAATATCACACATAGTAGCCATATGGATAGGCATAGACCCATCTGTACATGCTTTATCTCTCCAAACTAAAATATCAGAGCTATTTTAATCTGGTCTTCTGTGTTATCAAGCAATTGGAAATGAACAAAAAATGTTTAGTGTCTATATACATATAAGATTAGTAAGAAGTACATCATGATAGTAAAGGAAATAAAAAAAGAGGATATATATGTGTATATATATATATATAATTGATCTGCACTGATGTATGGTAGAGACCATCACAACATCATAAAATGATTATCCTCTAACTTAAAAAAAAAAGTGTGCTAAGTTCCCTCTAATATGGCTCAATCATAATATCTTGTTTAATTTACAGATTCCTTTATACTTGTAATAATATCACACATAGTAGCCATATGGATATGCATAGACCCATCTGTACATGCTTTATCTCTCCAAACTAAAATATCAGAGCTATTTTAATCTGGTCTTCTGTGTTATCAAGCAATTGGAAATGAACAAAAAATGTTTAGTGTCTATATACATATAAGATTAGTAAGAAGTACATCATGATAGTAAAGCCTAGAGTGTAGAGGGCAAAGTTTCCAACCAATTTTTCCCCAAAATCAACCACTTGTAAGGAAATAATCTAAAATTATTATGCAAAGAGAGAATAGGATTAACTTTATTATATAAAAAATGGGAGAAAGGGATATAGGAGGTTAACATGCCATGAAGGTTAATTTATAACCAAATCCTGCCCTAGAGTTAACTTGGAGAGCCAAAGCTTGGTGACCCATTCCAAAATGACCTTGAGAAAGATGAGAGAAGGAAAGGTTTCTGATAGATATCAGGAAGCAAAGTATGAAAACCAGGAATCAAAGAGCTAAGGTAGAAGAAGGAACAGCGGGAGAGACGGATCTGGAGGCTGACTGGTGAGTACCAGGGAGTTTCATGCGTGTCCACTTCAAGCCTCTGCTTGGTTTTTAGCATGATGGCTCTGGGCTGACTGGACCGTTTAAAGAACTGTGATCAGAATGGACAGGTGATGGGGTATCTCAAGTAAAATTTTAGAAATAGTAGATTTTGTCAACTAGAATGGAATGTTATATTTACTATTGTTCACCAAACTGTCCATCTAATAAAAAGTCTATGTCCTATTGAGATGCTAACATTAAGCAGGCACCATTAACTAGAAGTTGTCAAGAAGATGATTGCCTCTCTACTTTGAATCATTTAATGCTATTTGGAAATTAAACAAAATTCTTTGCTAATAATGAGAAACAACATTTGATTCCTAATTCCAAATAGGCTGTGACATCCACCAAAGACTTGTCAACCTTTTTTACTTAGTGACAAGAATTTAATACATTTGGTTATTTGACCAATCTTCTTGAAAATTCTACTAAAATTTGAACCATACAGTAATATGTAACCAGTAAATCAAATGGAATTTTGCAACTGAAATGAATTTAATCTATTTCACTTCAATATATGTATGTATAAACAAAAGAATGCAAAAACTAATTTGACTCAGAAAACTATAGGAATAGAAACATACAATATTTCTATTATATTTTATATATTATAATTTATAATATTATATATAATATTTCTATATAAATATACACAAAAGCAACTGTGAATAAATTAGCCAGGTCCATTGTATTGAAGTAAGTTGTCCAGAAAAAAATATTGAAATATTCTTGGAACATAAACAGTATGTAGTCAGTATGGATTGAAGTTTGCATGGATAGTAAGTTGCAACTTACTTATTGATTCTCTATGCAACAAAACTAATGAGACTTTATGGTCTTCAGTTTTTAATAAAATCCCTGCTGGGCACTTACAGAAGAAGTAAATTTATGGATTCAGGCCACTGGAGTAATACAGATGATGCTTCAAAAGTAAAATAAGTGTGTCTATTAATCTGAGGCTGATTTGGAATCAGTGTCTTAAGGGTGACCTTCATCAATTAGTATCATATGATATTGAGCCAGTTCCACTGCAGTTGATATACATATGTTTATCCAAAACTCCTTGGTCTTGGGGAATCACCTGCCCCTCTGATTTGGTATTCCTTTTTATTTCATGCGGTTTTAATAGGGCTGACAAAGTAAAGCTTGTCCCAGACCTGACTAATCTGAGTTCTTTCTCAAGCTGATCAGGTGATTGTTTGAGACATCAGAGTATAACTGAAGATGGACAAGGGAGAGGCTTCCTAGGGACTTTTGCCAGAGGTGTCTGGAAAAACACTCCCTTCTTTGGGAATCACAGGCTAAAAGAATTTCATATTGCTGGTGTTGCCAGAAACCATCTTTCAAACATATGAAGTGCTGTCAGTTGAGACTGAAGACAAGCAGAGATGAGCAAAGCTGAGAAATGGAGCGAGGCCGAAGTATGACATCATTTGATACCTGAATCTAGCTGAGGTCTACATAGGAAGAAATTCCTTTTGGTCCTCTCAGCCAAGAAAATGGGTGAATTGTTTTATTTAAATTTAAATGAGTTTGAATTGGATTTCTGCCATTGAAATTAAAGGAGGCCTGATTAATTCACCATGAATGGCTAAAATCAATGGCTCCCAAACATTTATAGCATAACAATAATAATAATTCAAAGACCAACATCCTTGTACTTCATCTTCTGAAAGTGTAAGTCACTCAGTCGTGTCCAGCTCTTTACATTCCCATGGAATGTAGCTCACTAGTTTCCTCTGTCCATAGAATTCTCCAGGCAAGAATACTGGAGTGGGTTGCCATTCCTTTCTCCAGAGGATCTTCCTGACCCAGGGATCAAACCCAGGTCTCCTGCATTGCGAGAAGATTCTTTACCATCTAAGCGTGCCCAACTGTTTCTACTCCTTCCTTCACTTGTTCATCTGGTTTCTGTGCAAAGGTAAATTAATGTTTTCAGTTGATCAGGACTGTGAATCTATCATTTTCCCCACAGTCTTTGAATCCTTCATGCAGACCTGCAAGTATCACTGAGAAAAGGCAAGAATACTGGAGTGGGTTGCCATTCCTTTCTCCAGAGGATCTTCCTGACCCAGGGATCAAACCCAGGTCTCCTGCATTGCGAGAAGATTCTTTACCATCTAAGCGTGCTCAACTGTTTCTACTCCTTCCTTCACTTGTTCATCTGGTTTCTGTGCAAAGGTAAATTAATGTTTTCAGTTGATCAGGACTGTGAATCTATCATTTTCCCCACAGTCTTTGAATCCTTCATGCAGACCTGCAAGTATCACTGAGAAAGGACAGTCTTCAAGACAATGATGATTCTAAAACAGTTCCCAACAGTAAATAAATACATCAGGTCTAACATCCCTCACTTAAGCAAATCATGTATGTAGTAAAGGCCTGAGACAATTGTCTCTATCACTTGTAGGGTCCCTAGCATATCAGTCTTTTTGTTACTGAGCCCAAGTTTGTTCTGCTCACCACATTACGAGCCAATGAATCAGAGACGAGATGTTGAGGCAAGGAATACGACTTTATTCAGAAAGCTGGCTGACCGACAAAGTGGCAGACTAATGTCTCAAAATAACCATCTTCTGAGGTCTGGATGCCTGGTTCTTTTACAGAACACAGAAAGGCAGAAAGTGAGGAAATAGAGTAAAAAGGCCATTAATCTTGCAAATATCTCTTGGAATGGCTAGAATCCAGGGGAGAGTGTGTTAATTTCTTCCTTCCTGTAGCCA